>JARKIE010000490.1:0-56948 GCA_029378255.1 Mycena rosella
GTCTCGAGGACTGATTTGGACTGATAAGAATTTTTGGGGCTGGGTGAAATTGAGGCACGTGAGGCCCGTTGAGGCGGCAGTGAGGCGGCAGTGAGGCGGCGGTGGCTGTGTTTTGAGGCGGCATAACGCGGTGTGGCCGTAAATTGAGGCAGCAGGTGTTGCACAAGCCCCAGTTCCTTCAACACTCATTCCTGGAACTCAAATTAAGCTCGCACAGTGTTTACAAGTGCTAATACATCATTTGTTTACAAAAAGCCCTCACTCATAATTTGGCCAATCAAACCTAGTCCACTGCGGGGAACTCTTCGTTTCTGATAATTGCAACTTATTCCACTCACCTGGAACATTACAGCACGAGACTACTTCATGTTTATGCCGACAAAATTGGCAAACACTGCGATGAACTGGCCGCTGACCTCAGGTAGAAGTTGAATCTAGATTTCCTATTGAATTTAACTGACCGCGATGGCGACTGGATATAAAATTGCATGTTGAATGGCTTGCAGATACTGCTAGGTACTTTCAAATACTCCAATTGACAATCGGACTCTCGCCTTGGTTGATACTATGCTCAGATTCCTAACACAGCTCTCAGGGGTAACCAATAATCTACCCGTTATTGCTACTATTCGGGTCACGGCTGTAGCGATTTATCGTAGGATAGTCCCCTTTCGGCCCTTTTGCTTCTAGTTCCCGGGCAGAATTTTATGCGCCTAACTTTGTACTCACGGCGGACTTGCAGTAGACCGGTGATCAACCGTAACGTTGCTGCGACGCAGTCTCAATACAGTCCTAATGAAATCTTGCAAAGTGTGTTGTGGGACTCTGTGGTGGGATCATTAAATGGAGGAAGGGTAGGAGTTGCAGAATGTTATTTTCTTAACATTTTGTCCACATGTACAGTGTGATCAATCTGGCTGAATCTGATCTAATGACTCCCTCGCTCGGGTTAATGTTCCACCCCCAAGCACACATAACCAAGCACACATAATCTTCTATCCTGTAGCTGTGAAAGTCCGTACCTCAACTTTCCTAACAACTCAAATTATGCAATGTACTGTTGCTCAATATAAAGCTTGCACAGATTACAGGCTATTCAGGACTCCGACCTGTACATCGGTTTAAGCACTCTGTGGCTCTCATTTTTCCGAGAGCTCATGCGCTCGAAGTCACTTCCCGCTGTGACTGGACTGCGTGAGTCTAGATGCCAGACCAATATAAGTTTGAATATGCTGCGGGACTACTAAGTTCAAAGGTGGAATAGAATCAGACTGAAACACAATGTAAATCACTCCCCTGATTAATGAATCAAATCTTCCTGGTCGAATTAACAGCTACGGAGTCCATCGGCCAACACGAATCAATCCTCGCACTTCATGGCCACTTGTTCAACTTGAAGAAGGGAACTGTTCTAACCCCTTACTACGGTGAATAGGAGACTGGAGTAAGACACTGCAAACCGAAGGCAGTGGACTGTAAAAAATGGGCACAAGAGAATTAATTAGTGTGCTTCCTCATGTTAAACAAGCTACGCTCGTTGTCCGGAATTTATTTTCATTATTCATTCGTACAATATTACAATGCATCCACACCTCAGCATGAATTTGAATCTTTCTGCCGCAACTCACCGAAGAAAATAATCCAAAGGTCAGAGAGCTTTCACTTGCTAAAACATATATTTCAACGAGCCTATGCGATGGGGTCCCTAGCAACTGCAGCGGCATTGAGGTGGCGCATGTGGCAAGGCTATGGCGGAACAATGGTTAAAAGTGAGGTGACAATCTCGCCTTAAACCACACAGCTTCTTCGAACAGGTACTAGTTTCAACCACAGTCCTTCGAATCTGGTCTGTCTGAACTTCCTCCATCTTTCCCTGGGGAGCTCTGAAAGTGCAGTGGGCCAACTCATCCACCATGAGGACCCGTGCCGCATGATTCATTCATTAATGCAGGATTCGGTGAACTGTCTCAACTTAATCCCAACTCCCCGGAGGTTTGAAGGCTCTCTCTCCATAATTATCATGTTTCCAACGTACTCCAGTACAGTGTGCCTACCCTAAATACTTTGAACAAGGTTCAATTTACTTTATTCAACAAGGTTGGCCCATTCCCGGTACTGATTCAGAGGGTTACACTGTATGTTATCTGATACCTTCATGCGATGGTGAATGCTGTGAGCTACTGCTCTGTATTATAGATTTTCCGTAGATTGGATCTCGTGCAGAATATGTGTTGACCCGGCCCCGGTCACCCTGGTACATATATCCTTCTGCAAGTGGAACTCAGGCCTTGCATCCAGGAACGAGTGCTCTAGTTACTGATACTGGTGGAAATCACCTGATTAATGAGATGAAGTGAAGTGGCACTGTCGCAGGTTAAGGGGTACTGAGGCGGCACTGAGGCGGCATCGAGGGGCACTGAGGCGGCGGTGGCTGTGTCGAGGCGGCACTGAGGCGCGTTGAGGCGGCGTTGAGGCGGCAATGAGGCGGCAATGAGGTGCACCGAGGTGCAAATGAAGTGTAATTGTATTGACTTCAGAATGTCGCAGACCAGCTGTTAAACACATTGAAACAATGAACGACATATGTACCACAACATCTTTGTTGAAATCAACCTCGGAGTTTACTTTCCCCCTGAACTGAACCAGAATTCGATCCTAAAATTTAGTTCTCAGGGTCTCTGAGTGCACAGAGGCCCCCCAAAACCATTATTTTAGAGATTCATAACTCCACGATGGGTTTACCAAGGTTCGGAATAAGTTCGGTGAAACGCCGCCTCACGCCGCCTCAGTGCCGCCTCAACGCGCGGCAGCCGCCTCAATTTCCCCGGGCCCGAATTTTTGGATCATTTTCCCTCGATATAGTTCGCAGGCTCTCCTGCCTGGGGCCGGGAAATTGTATCAAATTATAGATCTGATGTAGCTAATGTGGTCCCGCACAAATCTTCGGCCAAAAAGATATCAAAATGGGTCCGTATGGGCCGAATAAGATTCGGGTGTCTCATTGACCCGTATATTACTTACTGTAACCATTTAATTTTATATCAACCAGTTCGAGTTAACCAATCTAGGATTGTGTATACTATCACTGACTACCATCCTGGGCAGACTAGGAAGCTGGGCACTTGGCAAATATAAGGATCAACACTCAAAAAGAATGAGGGCTCAGACTCGGGGGAGAATTAGGACCTCTGAGGCCAATGCATGCCAAATTTGGGGGCAGACTGATGGGTTGGTTGGAGGCTGTGGCGTGTTTGGGCCCGGGCCGGAGGGTGAGAACATCATTTTCTTAACCTCGAGCAGCCACTTCCTGGTCAATCCTGGACTTTGGGGACTCATTCTTCTCGCTTGATTGCAGGCTTTCTCGGGCTATAGTGATGATAGAAGGCTTAGTTGAAGAGGTGCGTTGTAATTCTATATGTCTATTCTGTCTCTCAGTGTCGTCCGATAGATAAATCACCCTAATTTCAGTGCACACAATGTACAAATGTCGGGTTCTCAGCAGTATTCTTTGGGGATAGAGGAGAAGGTTCAAATATGTTTCTAAGAAGTATCTCATACTGCTTGCAACTTATTTGGGCCATCCCCATCCTCTCACTGGTGCACGGCCCTCGTTTGTTTGGCAGGATGGGTTCTGCAACTCATACCTCTCATACTCAGCACCTTGTACTATGACTCGTATGGTTCCACTGTGTCATTTCAAGGTTCATATTAAACCATTTGAGTCCCTTGAACATGTTTACACACCGGGAGGCCACCTACTGAGCCTGCGACAACAACGAATTTGCGGGGGTGCCCAGCTACCCCGTACATTGCCTTTCGGGAGTTCCGACCGAAAGAAATTCGCCACACAGTCAAAACACCACCAAAATTGGCGTAAATGTGCTTCACTTGTTCACAGGATATAGGCCTTACTTCTGAAGCCCTCGGGTGCTTCTAACTCTCTTATATGAGGACATTAATAGCCTAAAATGCCTAAGGTGCCCAGTCTCCCAGTGCGTGATAGTAGTGGACTCCTCCTAACGCTCGACCTTGTCCTCAGTTCTCACTGAACCCTGTTTGGCGAGGTTTATCAGGAACCTACGTCTGCATTCACGTGACAGTACGTGAGTCTCGGGCTCTTGACCAAGGGGCAATCAGGATTCAAATTTCGGATATGGGGTTGGGGGGAGGGGAGTCCCAGCCAAGGCTGAAAAATACTTTTTATTATATGTTTTGCACAACATAATACATATGTTGGGAGAGTGCAGGCATCACAGAATGAGTGGTAGAAGGTGGTACAAGACCCTCCATGGCCAAAAGTCAAACCTGGGTTTAAAGGCTCTAGGAAGGGCAAATTAGACTAATAATGCAGATGAGAGCGACAAAATTGAAAACAGAACACACTGTAGCCGCACAGGAATGTCGAAGAGGTTAGTTTCGCGAGGTCGCGATAACCTGAGCTAGATTCACAAACAGAAACTTTAGTTTCTGATTTGTGCTCAGAGTACCGAGAATTGTCGCCAAAACGCCACGTGCATTGTCATTTGTCATTCTGCTGAGTCTTCTGCCGATATGCCGCTGCCGCATATGCACAGCATTTGCTCACAATTTGCAACTCTGAGAATAGGCCCTCTTCCTGTAAACACGCTCTTGATTTCCAATCCACTTTTACCTCTTACCAATATGTTTTACGCCCTGTTTGTGCTCCGCCGCTTGCCGGCCACTCAATCTCATTAGGAAGCTGTCTATCAGGTGGCGGTGAAGCGGCACATGACTCGGAATGGCGGCCCGGGCCTAGGGGTGCGAACCACCTTCCTTATATGGAAGGATCCGGGGGAAGGGGGGTCCTGCGGAAGGCTGAAAAAAAGTTTTCGACCCTATATCCGTTTTTTGAATCCCGATTCCCCCTTGCTCTTGACCAACCTTTATTTCGCAGTTCTCGATGCTCTAGGTGTGAACGGATCAATCCAAGTCCGCAAACTCTGGGCTGCAACCGTCAATTACCACAATCTGTGTCTTCCAGTGAGTCACACGCATTCCCGATTTATTCATGTCTCTCAGATTCCGGACAGAGTCCCAAATCCCGACGCTGCAATGGCGAATCACCACATACGCATCTCCCTTCCATTTCTTACTGACCGACAGGCCGCAAGATACTCTCGACGGGACCATCATGGAATTCAACCGAGGTACGTGTTTGTATATCTCTGCGCCGCCATCCTCCAACCACCATTTTCTCTCGCAGTTCCCTGCCGCACCTCGAATTTCGCATTCGAGCGTGGATTGTACTTGCTGGGGCCACGCCATTGCCATTTACTCGCTCTATTGGCCTGTAAAATGTCGGCCTGAACTTTATTTCATTTTACTCACCTGTACAGCTATCTCCCGGCAGTCCTTGGGCGCAGTAAATTCACTTCCCGGTCCCAATCTCCACCGGAATTGTCGGAAAAATCCTGGATTGCGCATAACGGAATGCGAACCGTTGTAAACTGTTGTGAGGTCAGATTCCATTCCTTACATTGTAACGGACATGTCTAAACCATTTGAGGATTACAACCCACTGAATACCATTTCATAGTTGTAACCGTACGAGGACAATATGTAGTTACGACTGCTCGTATTAGGGCATAATCCATTACAGCCGAGCACACAATAAGAGCGAAAATATATATATATTGCAGCTACGCTACTTAAACCGTAGCCGGGTTACATTTCGACTCGCGTATCATCATCGCTGTCGACGTGCATGCGTGCTCCTGCTTCCACTGCCACGGTTACGCTTAGCGTTTGGCGCTGGTGGCGTTGGCGACGGCGGCGTTGGAGACCGCTGCTGCTCGTTTGTCGGCGGTGGGGTGTGGGGGCGTTCTGGGCTCGAAGCCTGCGGCGTCGAGCCGCGAGCGGCAGAGCGACCTCGATGCGGGGACTGGAGGGTGATTATGAGAATAGGGATTGGGATGCTAGCAACGACGTACCGATGACACAGAAGGCGCGTCATCAAATATATCCATGGCTTCGTTGAGTTCATCCTGCTCGGCTTATTGGTTTGCGGATAGATTGTCGCCGAGTGAGTCTTCGGCATGCGGGAACAGGATGCTGTCCCAGTAGGTGAATAGATTCCGAGCCCACCTCTTCCGCATGCGCAGCCCACGACAGATCCGCGCCAGGTAGATCTCGTACCGTTTGGCGTAGTTGATCTCAGTCTGGTTGCCAATTTGGACAAGTTCAATGTCGGCCGAGTGCAACCATATAGCCTGGAAACAATGAGATAAGAATAAGAGTGTGCGGGGAACTCACGAGGACGGCGGCGTTCGCGATCATTCCCGGGGAAGTACGTTTGATCCTGTACATCCGCTCCACACATTTCGCTTGAGGCATCCGGGACCTTCCCTCCAGCAGTCCGACCGCTCCCTGAGCACCACGAATCAGGGAAGCAGTGATCTCAAGGGATGGTGAGCGACGGGGAGATTGAAGGGGTGTGAAGATACCTTTAATAGAAGGGGGTTCCGAAACATGTGGTCGAGGTTGCAGGTGCCGTCGTACACGTCGTACAAAATCTCCGCCGTCAGTGGCTTGTAGTACCAGTCGCCCGTGTCCGTGTTCTCGGAGTATCCGATGAGGTCTGCAAAAGCTTCCTTGCGGCCCGCGGAGGTGGCGAAGGGCTTGACGTCGGCAACAATGTTCGCGAGAGCTTGGACACGTAAACGTGTGCTCATCGTCCCGCGCTCGCCGTCCATGCCGTCCATAAACTCAAAAGCATATGTCAGTGCTGGCAGGTACACGGGAAAGAAACAATTACTGAGCCGCCAATCAGAGGGTTCTTACGCAGAGGCTGCGCATCGCTCGGAAGCATCCGAGCACATCGCGGAGCTGGCCCTGGATCCGAGTATCCTCGTCCTCGAACTCGTTGTCGGAGTCCAAGCTGTCGTCTTCGTTGACTGTCCAAATGCGCTGGGGATCGACCAGAAACAGGGATTCTTCGAGTGCGAAGTGGCGTCCCGCGGCTCGACACCGCCGCTCGAGAGCTGTTGGATTCTCGATGTTCTCGTCCGCATCCGCCGCACGATTATTGCGGCGGCGCCGTTTCTGAGCTCGCTGAAATGAGCTCGCTTGATTCTCGAGGTCTGTGATGCGGCGAATCAGCGCGCGATAGTCCTCATCGGCGTCGTTTGCGTGCGCTTGAAATGATGAAGCCCTTAGCTCTCACAGGCCCCACATTCGCTCCACAAAGACCTGTGCGCGACATACATCCGACTGGTAATTGTAGTCACTGAACATCGTGGAAAGAGAGGGATTGGCTCGGGGACCGAATGGCAAAGGGTGGCGGGCCTCGGGACGGAGTGAGAGTGAGAGTCGAAGAAGAGCGAAGAAATCGAAGCAATGTCAATCACTGTCAAGCGAGAAAGCGATGCAGATTACGTTGATCCACCATCACATGCCCAACAGCTCTTCCGAGTCCTTCGCCCCACCACTATGCCTGCAAAAGCAAAGAGACGTACACGCTGCAAACCCACTGCCCTCAAAAATCCCGAGGAGTGCCCAATCTGCGGCCAAGAGTTCACAAAAGGCTTGGCCCGCCACGAGACTATATGCAACATATAGAGTTCATAGTGCTATTATCCCGAGTTGATGGCATCACCGGGAAGCACTTCATCTCCCATTGGCGCCCCTTACGTATTACACTGTAATAGAACCCTGTCGGACCGCGTACCCGTCCCGCCACGCCCGACGGCTGCCAAACACAGCCTAAGCACCGGTGATGCGTCCGCGGCCGTCGATGATGGCGCATCACCAATCACGGATCACATCATTCGGCATCCCGGCTGATCCAAACCCATCAATCTGCTGCTGGATCCCCACCATCGTCAAGCACTCTTGTGGCAGTGCACCCCTCTCTATCCGCTGCCGCTCGATGCTGACGCCACCGCTGCCCTCCTCGCCGCCCTGCTCGACGCTGACGCCGACGTCTCCCTCCTTGACGACGGCCCTTTGCAGCCTCGTTATTTATATTCCCTTTTAATAGTTTTCCTACATCAGAGAGACGAGCCTGAGCATGGGAAGGCCACCGAAGCCGAGCCGACGAGCGCACGCGCCGAGCAATGTCCCAAAGGAGCGACAGGCGCCGCCAGAGGGCGCATCGCACCCATTTGGTTGCCTGATGGCACGGCGCGATCGGCACGATGCCGAAAATGATGCGTTGATGTAATTTCCGGTGGCGTTGATTGGGCCTCCAAAACGTGCGCGCCCTGATGCGGCCTGTCAGGGGCCCGCCCGACGCCCCGGCTTCCTTTATCTACCAATACACACTAATTTACACCAATTTTACGTGTTAGAAGCGACGATCCTGGAAAAGGCTTCTGACAGCTGTCGATCAATCCATCAACTCGGGATAATAGCACTCATCCCTCGCAACATATATGTAACGGGACGTAAAAAGTTGGTGGAGATGGCGCAGCAGCGGAAGAAAAAACGGGAGCATGCACACTCGGTGAGTCATTCGTCCTAATTCTCTCTCAATTCGCTTATGTGATATATAGAGATCTTTGGCTTCGTGTACGACGCGTCGCGTGCCAAGCCCCGATGATTCAAGTCGCTGGCCAGCCGGACGACTTTATGGATATCGACGCTGGCCATATTAACATGGATATCGATGAATATGTCCCAGACACCCCAGCAACTGTGCCTCTACCTCCCCGCTTCATCTACGTGAAACACCATCCGCATGCCGAGAAATTCCCTGAATTTATCCCTCTGGACTGCGGCATGTTGAACCCGCAGTCGGCTCTTACTCCCGACGCGAACCTTGCACCACTTCACGACGACCAGCCTTTCAAACCGTTTCTCAATTTTGCGGATTACAAATTTGCCTCCAAGTGTGTCAGACGGCGGATGCCAAATGCACAAATCGACGAAGACCTTCATGAAATGCACCGGCACGTATACTCTAGTGACTGCCACGTGAGCTTCAAGACCCATCGAGACCTCAATCAGTCCCTGGCGGCTGCGAGAGTCAGTAACATAGCCGTGAGTACCTTCAATCTGAAGTGCACCAATGCCGCGGCTGATAGTATTATTCCGACAGTTCCATTCCGAGACACTCACTATCGACTTCGACGGCCGTCACTTTCGTGGCCCGTTTGAGGTTGACATCGAGTTTCGTGATCCCTGGAGGATCATGAAAGATTGGGTCTGTGACCCCACGCTCGCCCCTGTGAGCACCTGGTTCTCGCAAGAGAAGTTCCTCTGCTCGCGCGGCACCATAGAGTACTCCAATCCACTCTATGATGAGCCATGGACTGGAAAGACGTGGCGAGAAGTGGATGTGCGTAACACTGACTTAGAGTATTGTAACGTCGTGCTCACATCCAGTTTAGAACGGTCTGCCGAGTGGAGGAAAATACCCATCGTGTTTTCTTGGCCTGCATGTCTGGCTGGACAAGGGCTTAGTATCAACAAAAGTCAAGATGCATCCCATTCTTTTCCGTGCATGCTGGATACATTCCACAACGCGCAACGCTTCAGGTAATGGCGGGTCCACTTTGGCCGGCTTCGTACGGATGGTGTGTATTTCTTCTCAGCGGTTGGTCAATTGACACATTCTTATCTGTTTAGCCTGACGCTCTGCGCCACGTCGATCCCAAGACTTTGAAAAGTTCGGAGAGAGCGGAGTATAATCGACTCAAAAGAATTATATATCGCGAAGTTTGTCATCTCGTTCTGGCGGCTCTGAAGAAGCGCTCGCATAACGGGGAGGCGGTAAAATTTGGTGATGGTATTATCCGCATTGCATATCCCGGGGTTCTCATCGAATCCATGGATTTCGAGGAGCTTGCGGCCTGGCTTGCAATTCGCAATTCGAGATCTCTACATCCTTGTCCCAGATGCTTAGTCCACAAGGACGATCTCCATCGGCTGAGTCGGATCTTCACTATCCGCACCAGCGAGTCCATGTCAAGAGCACTCGCACAAGCACCCAAGAATCCGAAAGCCGATCGCAATGAGCATTTGAAGCAATACGGGCTGCATGACTTTGAGGTGCACGTGGTATTGGCTCCAAGTTTCGGCCGCACTAACGTGTTCATTAGCATTTTCTCTGGGAGTTTTCCAACTCTGACCCGTATAAAGCGGCTTCCTACGACTGCCTCCATTTTTTCGACGGTGGGATTTGGGGACGGCATCTCTGGGTTGTTATCAAGGAATACCTCCAGAATAACGGACTAGCGTCGGATTTCAATCAACAGTAAGCTCCCCTTGAGTTGGAAATTCGCGCTGACAATCTGGTCCAAGCATGAGTCAATTTCCTCGTTGGCGCAATTTAAAACACATTCAATCTCCGACCACGATCGACTACTCGGAGGGCCAAACATTCCTGGACATCCTCAAGGTATTTGGCCAGCTATTGAAGTACTATAAAATGTCTGATTCTTCTGCGACAGTGTGCCCTCCCGTGCTTGGTTCAACTTTTACCACCAAATTCTTGTCTCGTCCGAGTGGTCCGCGTGATGCAGAAGATTCGCATCCTTCTCGGGCTCGAAGTTCACACCGATACTCGTCTTGAACGGCTTCACGAGGCGATTGGTGAATACGAGAAGATCTGTGAGGTGAGCACCAATTCCATTTTTGTGGTAAATTTTGATGCTAACACTATGATTGGGCCAGGAGATCTCCCGAAAACACGGTAAAGTGTTCGATTTTCTCAAGCAACATTTCCTAGGCCACGCGATCGATGCGTTCAAGTCCAAAGGGACTAGCCGGAACATGAATACGCGGGTAGGGGAGGGCTTTCAGCAGGAAGTTGCCGCCCTTTACAAGAAAACTAATGGCAAAAATGCCGAACATCAGGTTGTTTTTTTTGACACTGTGGTATACAGTAATTTTGCTGAATAAATATGCCAGATCTCGGTTATGGACGAAAACGAGGAGACGATGGCTCGCCTGGACATGCTGGTCGATCTGTGGAGGCATAGCCAGGAGGATGATGATGAACTTGACCTCATGCAACCTGCCATGAACAGCACCGCTCACTGGAGACTCGGTTCACCTGATTCCCAGGTTCTTTCACACCGTCTAGATGTCTCACGCGATCCGTTGTTCCATGACTTCAATTTCCGCCTCCGTGAATATCTTGCACACCACCACGGTTCCCACCTGGTGTCCCCGCAGGACGATATCAAGGTATATCTTTGCCCACTACTTGCCGTTACAGACATTGTTGACTTGAACAGATCGAGCCCTGCAAGGTTCTCTACATTGAGTATCAGTCCATGGTGGATTGGCCATGTGAACGAGACATCCTACGCTGCAACCCCTCGTTTCACGGCTTGCCCCGTTAGGATTCCGTGATTTTCTCCGCTGAAGATGACCTCTTGGCAGTGGGCCGAATCGAGTATCTCTTCCGTTGCCATCTCCCGCATCAGGTGCCTCTCGATTTGGCGATGATACGACCTTATCGCGCGTCAACGTGGAAGCCCAGGACACGCACCGATTGTCCAATTCGTGAGAACGGATCTCGACCCGTCTTTATCTCTCTGGAGCACGTCACCCGCGGTGCATTGCTGAGCCCCATCTTTGGCGCACCGCGTGAGGTGTTTTATGTCGTGGATTGTGTTGATGAAGACATGTATCTGCGTATCAATAGGATAGAATAAATGATTTCTCGGTGTACCGTAACACAAACCAGTACTCGTGAATCGGCTTATAAAGCCCCCTTAAACCGTTGTAAACCACCGTACAGATTCCATGACCTTATAACTGCACATATATATTTAGATGGGTCATAACAACTTACAATCCAATATAATCCACTCCGCGGATACAATATATACCGTTGTAAGGTCGTATTCAGTATAAATCCGTTGCAAGCATCAGGCCGTTTCTCCGACTCAGAAGCTCGATACCTCGTAAGATTCTGAATCGACCAGCAGCTCAAGTGTGCTTATCTTTGGGATCCCAGCGTGCGATCCAATTTGGACTTGCCTCCAGCAGCGGACCTACATGTACGTGTCCTCCGAACGCCTTGGAATCATGCATGCCCGGTTTACTCTGGAGTAAGATTGAAGTCGCAATCCATTCTATGTTCCTTACCGTTCTTTTAGCCCGCCATTACTTGCGCCAGCCTCCCGTAATTTCATGTTGCAATGTGACTTCAATGGGCTCACAATCACTCGCTTTCACGCTGCGCATGTCCGCCACATGACGATTATTTTTCCGCGCGGTCCAACTTGATCTCGCGTGCTATACCTCCTCGCAGAGCTCCCATCGAGTAGCTGCATTCGTCCCGTGGTATTCGATATTGGGGGTGTTCTCCAGCCCCGAATCGAGCTGCTCTCAAATTCGGCGCCGGTGCGCAAGATATCCCGCCCAAGCTAAGTAATTCGAGTTGACCCTGCCCTTCCACGGTATGTTCGTTCAATTCCACTCGACTGATCACACTCCCAGCACCTCACTCTAAATTCCAGGGGTAAATAGTAAACCCCGACTAAACAATGCACTTGGACTTACACGACGTGCCGCAGTTGAACTCGCACGCTCGCACTGGTGTCGATTCAAGGCGTCCGCCTTGGAATGTTCCTGTAGAGGCTTGCCCGCATTTTCCCCCCTCGGGCGCTAATCGGGCGGACATCGCAGGATCTGGAGTCGGGAAGAACAGGCGGGAACGGGGGAGTACATACAAAGGAGCGACGCGAGTGGACGCGGGGCGTGGCAGCCGGCATGGACTGCGCGCGCCGCCGACATGCCCGCGCGAGGCGTGCGGAGACGGAGACGGAGACGGGAGCGGATACGCGCGGCGGCGCACCTTGACCGGTCGTACCCGCAGGGCGTAAGCCGCACGCGCACGACAACCCGCGAATTCGTGGGCGTCCCTGCGCGCGCGGCATGCGGTGCGAGAGTGTGGCGGCGGCCGTTCGGAAGAGCGCGCCTGTACACGCGGGCGCACTTAAGCACTGCAGTCCCAGCGGACTTGGGTGCGGTGATCGATGCGTATCGATGCCGGCGCAGGCCAGCTCGGGCGGGGCCGTCGCGGCGAGGCAACGCGGCTTCTTCGTCGCGGGTATGGGCACCAAGGTGAGTATTGATTCAGAGAAACGAAGAAGCGCGGGATCGTGCGCAGTATCTACGGGACGAGTGCGCATGCGTCGACTGCTCTCACCTGCACATCAAGGCCTTCCACGAGCTGTGCGCATTCTCGGGCGCTTCCCGATGAAGTGCTGGGAGGGCAGATAAGTACCGAGTGAAGAGAGGCAAGGGATTGCGCACCTTCACCATCTTGCAGGAAAACGCACACGGCGATCCCCGAGCCGCATGCGCACAGTGACCCGCGCATCCGCGGGCGCTGCTGAGCCTGCGGCATGCAGGAGTTTGCGTCTGCATGCTCTCGCCTTGATGGAGGATGGGTCGTGGCTGGCAGAGCACGGAGGTGCAGCGGGAGTGCGTCATTGCTCTGTAGTTGATGTCAGATGAGCCTCGAGATGGAGCATCACGCACCTTTCGAAGCGTCCCTCGCCATTGGCTTGAAGCAATGCAGCGCGATCGTCCGGAGGCAGCGGCACGGGGGGCGGCAGCCCCGCGCGAAGAGGATTTGAAGGGAAAGGAACTGATTGTCTGAGGATCTACGCAAAGGGACAAGTTACAACACACTTCCGCGTACTCTCACTGCAGGCTCCGCCCCGTCGCCGGCCACGTCCTTGGAGAACTCGTGCGTGCCGCCTTCGTAGCGTTGCTCTGCAAGAGGATGAGACTCGAGGAGAAGGACATACGCATCTTAGGGCATATGAGTGAATGAGCATAGCGTTGGGCGAGCGGGCGACGGACCGGAGCGCCGAGTACGCGGATCTTCGGATTAAAGTCGGCATTGATCTGATGGCCGCATTCGGCATGTCCTCCCGCTTACCAGACTCGTCGACAGACCTCGACGCCGCCGTGGTGCGCACTCGACGACGTGTGCGACCAGGTCGCCTTCGAGCTCGCCATCAGCGCATCACCACTGCAGAGGCACTCGACGGCGTGCGCTCGGCGTGCTCCTCACCTCCCAAAGTCCGACGATGAATCCTTCCTGCAGCGGTCCTCGGGCACCAGCTCCTGCTGAGCCCTTATCTCTTCGCGCTCGCGTCGCCGCCCGCGGACGAGCCGGTCCTGTGGCGCACGCTGCGGCAGAGCCTCGCATGTGCTGCCATGCGAGGCGCTTGATGCTGTGCAAGGAAAAGCGGACGACACGCGCGGTGGGGGCCCGACCATCCTCGTCGACGTCCACGCGGTGGCATCACCTCGGGCATGTCTTTTGTAGCAGCAGGAACTGAATATATTGGTGTTCTCTGAATACATGAGGGTTGCGCTGAATGAAGACGGTCAGCATTCCTCTCGCGGTGAAGAAGTGCTGTTGCTCACCGAGGCGAATGCCGAGAAAACCCACCGAGTCCCGACATCGCGGATAGTGACGTAAACCGGCAGCCGTTCGCGCCAAATTCGTTGCTAGGAAATCCGGCCTGTTTCCCTAATCGGTTACATACAGGAATAAAAAAAATCAATTACTCGTACTGCCGGGCACCGCCCCGGCCTCCACCCCCAAGTTCATGAGAAACTCACCCAGTAGAGGCCCATTACAAGCACCCTGGCTGTAACTATTTGAACCGTTTAAAAAGGGTTTGTAAGCCGTTACCTTGCTTGATGCTTGACAAGGTCTCTGGCGACTCGTAAACGGTAATTGTCAAGAGGTACCCGCGATGGAAATGTCAGACACAGGGTACCGTGAGAGCATCCTTTTTTCCCCAAAAGGAAATCCCAAGTCAAGTATTTTCCTGGACGAATTGGACCTTTCTGCGTAACTTTCGAAAAAAGAAATCCTGAGGCTCTGACCCCTGCCTCCGTAATTATGATCGGATCATCTCCATATATGGTACCTGTCAAACCATATATAGTAAATATCAAATGTCATCAAAGCTCCACTCTCACGGTACCCTGTGTCTGACATTTCCATCGCGAGTACCTCTTGGTAATTGTCCCTGATGCCGTCCAACCCGGTATGATCCGAGTACCGATGTGACCCGAGCTTGTGGCTATACGTAGATAGATAACCCGGCGGGGAAAGTTGTTAATTAAATAAATAAATATCCGACCCGATGATCCAGTAGGCAATTAAATGAGTAATCCCGACGACACGCGAAATCACTACAATGCAAACAACTACTTCATTCTCAATCTACAGTGCTAATACATGTTCCACTCATCTGCTACCACCATTGGCTTGTTCCCTCATTCAATGTCTCCAATCTATCATCCTCTGCCAATAAAGCCGGATCGTGCCCCTTCAAAAATAGTTCGTCACCAAAATCTCTGAGCAAGCGTATGCTTTCGCGTCCCGAGCTCCGCGAAAGTGCGACATATAGATTGAATAGACTGAGGGTTCCACTTGGCGGTGTTCCAATATTCACCAGAACATATGGAATGGTTTTCCCCTGTGCTCTGTAGTCCGTAAACGCGTACGCAGCGGTCATCAGAAACTGGCGGCGTCGAATCGTTCGCTGAACACATTTCCGGCCGGCAAGTGGGAATTTGACACGGTATGTTGTTTCTGAAGGCTTTATTGGAATGATACAGTCATCCAAGCCTTCCAATCAGCTGGCATGAGTTCGGAAAAGCTTCACAAGAATATACGCAGGCATCTTTTGCAGATACATGATAGGCCCATCTTCAAGAGGAGGCTCATCGGGATCCAGCACAATGTCAACGATCTCGCCACGAGCTCTGTTTGTGAGATCCAAACTTGGGGGTAATGGCCGCGGCATGGCCCGGCAAACTCATACTTATATTTTTCTTCTTCTTCTTCTTCTTCTTCCTTCTACTTTTACTTGCTGATTTTAGCCGGCCGGTGATGAGAGAATTTACACATCAAATCACCGGAGATTCCGAAATCCATTACTTCTAAGCACTATGTGGCCTTCTAAACTTCAGTCAATGAGTTCCTGAGCTTCCCTCTGTGTTACGGCGTGGATTTTGGGCCCCTGGGATTTTTTTAAACACAAAATCCCGATATATTGTCGTGGCTCCCAGCTGTTGTTGTGGGCTGGTTGTTCAGCTTTCTCGCAGTGCCCATATCCTCAAATATGCAGACTTACTACACCAAATGAATATGTTAAGCTCCTCTTTAGTATTTTATGACTTTAAATCAAGGTACCACGGAGTGTGTGGTTAGCCTTTAATTCAAGACTTTCTTCGGCATTACAACTCATTTCTGTCATTTTTTACCATCTAAAACACTCCCTGGGTGTAGTTTGACAAGGAAAAGTCTCTAGAGGGATTCTGGATCTTTTATAAGCCCTTCTCGTTAAACATCTCATATCAGCTGCCAAATTACTTAGGCCCAATCGAGCATGCACAATCACGAGCATGAACAATGGTGATTGGACATGATTATGTTCATTTGAGAATTCCCCAAAGATCTCATTGAACACATTGCTTGAAATGTTCGATTGAACTGTGAATTCATACCCACACTCAATCTAGTGGCCAATTGAACATGTTGTGGGTGAGTGTTCAATTGTAATTTGGTGATGTCCAATAAATGCTCCGTTCAATTGAAGGCCAGAAGCATCCAGCGAGGTAACCCCGGCATATACAGCTCCTTTTTGGCGGGCGAACAGGTCACGTGCCAGGTAACCGTGTCCTGGTAAATATAAATAAACACAGTACAAACAATACCTATGCACTACAGTGCATCCATTTATCTGTAAGTGCAGTATCATAGTCTTTCAATGTGGTCAGAATATAGAATGCTTCAACATCGGTGTTAGCACTGTCCAAAACTGTAAGTGAACTGTGAGACCGTCGCAAATAGTGCGCATCCAACCGCAATCGGAATGCCTATAGCCGTTGTAGTGCTGCCAAAATATGAATACAATACACCATTTGCCGTATCATATCCATATTCATATCATATTTGGACTCCTCTATTCACCTTGGGCCTTCTGATCAATACTGGGACCTGCAATCTGTCAAACTCCGTTGATGGTGGAAGTCAACATTGAGATCACGAAATTTTGATGCCACCAAACAGTGTTGTCCGACCGGTGACGGATCTGTAACCGGCTTACTGCCTCAGGGTAAATCAGATGCTACTTCCAAGTCTAATTTTGATTTTCTTGTTCCGAAATATGTCGGTCAAGTGCCGGTTGATGTTTCGCTATGGCAAAAGTACCACTCTACTGTATTCAAATATATCTGAATACGACTGGGCTCGTATCATATCATATTCATATCACATTGTATCGTATTCTGGCATATCTATATTCTCAGACCGGCCCCAAGGCCGTATCGTATTCATATGTATTTGAATATATTCAAAATACATTTTTCCGTATCGTATTTTTGGCCAGCACCAAGCCGTTGTAATGAATATTGAAAATGATTCAGTCCGCCACTTTTTCCTGCACTAAACTTTGAAATTCTGGGATTTTGTGGGACAAAGGAAGGGACAAGTTTGCTAAATGTTCTCGCCATTTTTGCACTGACTAAATTTCGGTGATCGCCGCAGTGATGAGGGACTACAGAAAACGGCAGTGTCCGCCCACAGGGTAAGGCCTTAAAAGGTTAAGGCCTTATATAAGGCCTTAAACAAGCCCTTAAAGATTTTTTGGCCAGTGTTAAGCCTTAGCCTTAGGCAAAGCTTAAAGCCTCACGTATGTTTAACATTATGTAATGTTTTTGTGTCAGAACCGTGAATGGCAGCAGCCAATCCAATGTTTCAGAGGGCCCCCTGTGGCCCGAAAATTCTCCTATGTGGAACCAATGTAAGTTCAATTTTTTTTTCATGTATTTTTTGGCACAGTGAAAATATAGAGGTGATGTTAATGGAGAAAATGGTGGAGGCTAGAGCCTCTATTGTAGAGACTGAGAAGGCCTAAAGGAGGGTATACTGTGGCACCATAGATCCTTACGGCGAAGAGGAGAATTTAGGACGATGATTACCGCCATAGCTTGGACTTTCAATCAGCCCTAGGGGTGTGGGAAAACTTTGTTAAGCCCTTAAATCTGCCCTTAAATTTAAGGCCTTACCCTTATAGGCCTTAAGGGTCCTCAGAACACGATTTAAGGCCTTATGGGCGGACACTGGAAAATGGTACTAGTGAGATTTAGGAATGAGAGGTTGGACGGAGGACGAACACAATTCGCATAATCTAAATGGGATTGGGATAGTTCAACCCCCATACAGCGAGTGTGAAATGACCAAGGACCCTCGCAAGTATTAGGACAGCAGCAGGAAGAAATTCGAACGAGGGACTGATGCCGAACTTACCCGGAGTCACACAGACATCAAGTCGGACTGGCCCGTGACGGATGACTCATAACACTTTGCAGCACACCACTTGCACGGCACATTTCTTGCTTGAACTGAACGCAGCTACCCCTGCCGGAATTGACTCTCATGTATCCTCATGCACGTGGCTCTCGCGGGTCTCCCAGAACCACGAGATCCACGACATCAGCAAAACCTGGGCCCGCTCTGGAGCTCCAGTAGGACCCCGTAGCGCTTGTAGCGTCGTAGCCGAGGTCCCTATCTCTGGAGCCTCCAGAGCAGCAGCGTAGCACTCGCGTAGCAGCCGCGTAGCACTCGCGTAGCAACCGCGTAGCACATGGTTGCACTCGCGTAGCAGCCGCGTAGCAGCACGTAGCGTCGGGTAGTAGGGTTAGGGTTACGGCGTAGAAGCTCGTAGGAGCTCGTAGAGCTCCCATAGGACCCAGTAGAACCTTGTAGAAACAGGGTAGTGGCTCGTAGGAGCGGCGTAGAGGTCGTAGAGCGGCGTAGCAGTTGGTAGAGCGGCGTAGGAGCGGCGTAGCAGCTTGTAGCAGCTCGTAGGATTGGCGTAGGAGTTCGTAGCACTGTGTAGGAGCCCGTAGGAGCCTGTAGACAGCCGTAGAAGCTTGTAGCACTCGCGTAGCAGCCGCGTAGCAGCCGCGTAGCACGTGGTAGCAGCCGCGTAGCACCGGCGTAGGAGCTCGTAGCAGTGCTGTAGCGACTGAAAGCCTTGTGTACCAGCAGATTTGAATCCAGAGTTCATTAAAATTTTATATTCTCTTGTTCTACTACCACATACTTAAACCTACTCAATAGTAATATACGGAGATCCGAGGTCGTCCCGAACAAGTTTGCCGTGCGCACTTTGCAAGCACTCAAAAGAAGAGGTCATGCCTGAAAAACACCAGTCAGTAAATTCTGAAGTAAGTTGGACACATACCGGAAGATCGCTGGGGTCCCAAGTTAAGGAAAAAATGAATTCAACCTGTAAATCAGAGTGAATACATTGAAGCCAGCAGGGGGTTGCACATATCAGAAATCCGTAATGGCAACATTCCGTTTGGCGTAATCACCAAACGGGATGTGGAAAAGAAGACGGGAGCCGCGGCGCTCTTGAAAGTGGCCGCGGCCAGGTTGGGGAAGGAAAAACCAGTCGGAATTAGCAAGGCACCTAGAAGCACGGAAGTGATTACACACCGTGGTGGGGTAGTTGTCGGGCGCGAGAGGACGATGAGTGCGGGTGGAGTGTCGTCTGCAGGATTATAATGAGAATACATTTAAAAGAACTCGGAGGAGGAGCAATGTACCACGACGAGGAGTAACGTACCACGATGAGGATCTTGCCAGAGACATTGAAGGCGTTGGGCCTGCCAATTGTGTGCTTGTCCCGCTCCTGCTCGCGGTCCCGGTCCCGTGCTCTGTGGGCATCGTTGCTGGACACTGATGAGGACGTCGGGGGCGCCCAGACGGCGACGACGCGCCCCAGGGCGAGCGAGTAGACGTAGAGGGCATGTGGCGTCCTAGGAAGAGAATAGTTAATCATTGAAGGATGAGGGAATACGGAAGACGGGGACAAAGGAACAAGTACGTAGAACCAATGCAAAGAAAGGAAAAAGACAAAGAGCCATATCATGAGCACCGTCTTAGCGTCATACAGCTCAGGTGCTGGGTCCCGTACGTCTCTGCGAGCAGGACCCGCGTGTTAAGGGAATGAAGGACACCGGTCTCGTAGCTGCGCGTCCGCGAGCAGGAGCCGCATTACGAGCGCTCAGCGCCACAAAGGCCGAAGACGAGGACGACGAACGTCGGCGTCGTACACCCGGCGCCATGAATCGTCCCCGTACACATCCGCGACCGCAAACACGCAGACGTCGATTTCGACGACGACGCCTGGGACAGCTCCGTGAATATCCGCGAGCCAGAGACACGCAAATCCCGAAGACGAGGGCCGTCAGTTCTGGTGCGACATCCTGTAGATATCCGCGCCAGCACACGAACCCTCCGCGGCGCATATACACAGGCTCGCGCAACGCATAAAAAGATCCACGACGCCGACGACCGCTGCGTGATGGAGTGTCCGTGGGGAAACACACCACCCTCCTCGTGTACATCCTCGATCCTCGAGTACGGTGCCGAGCGCGCTGGCGTCCCAGACCTGCACGCCGTGCACGTAGGTGAGCGTCAGGAGGCGCGTCATGCTGCAAGAGGAGAGGTTAGCATGCATATAATAGACAAGACGAGGATGACAAGGAAAAATAAGACAGAGAAAGGAAAGAGGTAACAGAGGAAGAAGGCGGGCAGCAGGGGGTAAAGGGAAGGCAGCAGCCGAGTTAGATCCTGGCGCCGCGGGCTCGGCGGGCACCAAGAGCGATACAAGAACGAGGTGCTCCCGCACCTGCGCATGAAACGGGGCGGGTAAGACGTAAAAACGTCGACCCGATCCGGAAAGACGGCCCAACTCATCCCGCCCAAGCCGTATGCGCCACGCACAAATTGCGAGATTCGCGCGCCCGTGCACGTCCCTGCTCGCGCACTACTCTCCTGGTCCTGTGTTTCCTTTACCCACCCCAGCCCGCCGGAATGGAGAGGATAAGAGACCGCAAGCGAAGAACAAAAAAAGGCAAAACACACCCCCAAACGAAAACGCCCCGCGGGCTCGAAACGAAAACGCCCCGCAGCTCCCCAGGCAGGCGTGCCGCCGCCATGTGCGAGTTTGAACCTCGGAGACAACTGAGGGAATATGTGAGGAGAAACGAGCAGAAACAGAATACGGAGACACACCTCTTCGTGTCCAAACTGAACCTGGCCGCTGCGACAACTTGAATTCACTGGGAACGAGGGAATAAGCTGAATGGCGCACCACTGCAACCACGATTGCGACTGTGATGACAGTCCGGCACGAGCATTCCGACGTTGCAAGCAAGGGATGGGCCAGGCTCCCGTGTTGCTGTGGGACAAGGGGAAGGGAGCGAGAAACGAGCGGGCGCTGAGGTCCACGTGGAAAGAGCGAAAGCAGCCGCGGCGCTCTTGAAAGCCGCCGCGGCCAGGTCGGGGAAAGGAGCACGAGGACAAAAAAATGTTAGTGATGCACATATAGCGCGCAGGAGGAAGCACGCACCAGGGCTGAGATGCGTCGAAAGCAGGAGGCGATTGAATCATGTTGGAAAGTTCTTGAAGCACTAGGTTTTGTCTTGAACCTGAACGTTTGACTCGAGGAGTATCGCGGACGAACTGCCTTGAACTCGAGGTCGAAAGCAGAGGAGCCATGAGATCTGTGGAGTGATCAACAAGCAATCACATAGCAGCGTAAACCGGGCAGCTGGTATGAGTTGGATACCAGCGGCGAGAGCAAGGTGGTGGTGGACAGAAACAGAAGATCAACCACGACCAAATATTTGCTCACGTGGATCGTTCTGGCCATTTTCTCCAAGTCCGATCCTGCCTTGATCCCGCCTTCCAACCATTTTCTTGTCTTTCTCCACGCCAGCGATCGGTGGAAGCAGCCCACGCGCGACGCAGCCTCGCAGAGCATCCCCACGTTGTCGTCGTTCGCGGAAAGCCGGTTGGATGGCCGAAGCCGAGCTCTGCACGCAGCGAGCGGCGGACATCCATGGCTGACGTCGGGAGCAGCCCTACCCGCGACAGCATCTTCGGGACGGGTGCCTTCGCCTAGCGGGCATTCCCTGGCTGCCGTCGTTCGCGAGAAGTGCAAACGGAAGCAGTCTGTGTGGATTAAGGCAGGCTGGCACGCTGCTCGCGCGCGTTGAGCCCACGCAGCGGGTGCGTCACAAGATCTCCCCTTCCTTTCTTTCGCTGACCTCCTTTGTAGCCCTCACTGCCCCATGGCGTGCGCTCCGAGTCCTTCGTCTCCCCCTGCGCGCAGCCGGACCGCGCTGTCCCTATCCTGCGGATCCGCCGCGACGCGCGAACGTAGCTATATACATGTGTGTATCTACGTACGTGCAATGCTATTGTTGCGCGCCATCCACCCGTGAATCCCGAAGGCTCCGCGCCAAGTCAACAGCGCCGGCAGCCGCAGACCGAAGCCCCAGAGCCCCGCGCCAGATTCTGCTAAGAAAAAGCAAGACCAGGTCAGCTTGCGCCAAGTCGCAGCGCTGGCAGACCGGCGGACGCACCCCGTGAATCCCACGAATCCGCGCCAAATTCCCTGAGAAACCGCAAGACACAATCAGCCTTGCGCCGAGTCGCAGCATCGGCGAACGTACCTCCGTCCCATCCCCAAGGCTCCGCGTCAAAGTCAGCAGCACCCACGCACGCACACCCACCCCGTAAATCCCATGGCTCCGCGTCAGATTCTGTGAAAAAAAGCACGGCACAGCCTTGCGCCGAGTCGCAGACGCACGTCCGTCCCATCCTCCCGTCAATCCCCCAAGGCTCCGCATCAAAAGTCAGCAGCGCCGGCGCACGCACACCCACCCCGTGAATCCCTGACTCCGCGCCAAATTCTCTGAAAAAAGCAAGACAGTCAGCCCTTCGCAGAGTCGCAGCGCCGGCCGCAGACGCACCTCCGTCGCATGCACCGCGTGAATCCCAAGGCCCGCAACAAATTCTGTGAAAAAGCACCACACAGTCAGCCTTCCACCGAGTCGCAGCGCCGGCGCACGCACCTCCGTCGCATCAATCCCCAAGACTCCGCGCCAATTCTGTGAAAAAAAGCAAGACAGTCAGCATTCCGCGCCGAGTCGCAGCGCCGGCCGCGGATGCACCACCGTCGTAACCCCGTTTCCCGCGCTCGAATCCGCGGCCCATCCTCGCGCAGAACTGGAGCGCGAATCGTTAGCAAGATACCAGGTAAATCGGGAGCGGACTCACGCGGATATAGCAAGCTTGAGAGAACGAACGGGCGTACTTAGTCCTGTGCAGAAAGAGCATATGAGTCGCATATCCAGTAGAAATTGAGCCAGACTTACATACAAAGTTTGTTCCGAAGTATACGAATTCCGAGGTTTGGGGAGAATATATGTGGAGCGAACCGTGCAACACGTTGCTTGAATGCTCGGGCAAGTGGGAGATACAGCGCATCTTCTACAAGTCCGATTTCGAGCGGGCGCGAGTGTGGGTCTGTACTTGAACCGCCCGCGCTCTGAGCATGCAAACGAAGCGCCAGTCGCGCGTCGTAGAGGGTCAGCACTCCATTTAAAGTAGCAGAGTCTAGATGTAAATCAAGTCAGTATATAGCTGACAGGGCACGGCCAGCGCCTCCATACGCACGCGTGAATGCAGCGAAGGGATACCTATAGATCAGAATCAGCGGTTAGCATGTTACTTTTCGAGCACCCTGGGATCGCGTGGACTTGCCTGAGTCAAGCTGGCACTCGGGGTGCTTTCTGAAATTTGGATCTCTCGGGCTTTTCCCTGGGATAAAAGCGAGTTAACTATGGGAGGAGATCAGATGGAGTATAATCGAATATGAAGGGAGGAATGTTACAGACATTTGAGCCGAATACACGGCTAAATGTCCGACTTGAGGAGAAACAGCGAGATCTTGAATAGTGAGACTCGGCACAGGTTATGGGATCGATCGAAACCGTAAATACCTTCAATTAATCGTAGTCGAGGACTTGTGAACACTGCCATAGAGGCTCGAACACACCCTAGAGCCAAAATTCCGCCTGGCCTTGAGTATTTTCGATCACATTGAGACTGGCTTCGATCCAAGGCATAGATCCCAGTGCAGAGTTTTGTTAAGACCCTAAAATCAGATTGAACGGGTCAGGCAAGATCTCCGGGAAAGAGAACGCCCGCGAGACGCACTTGATGGTGGTGGTAAGAGGCAGGATGCGCAGGGCCGAGATGCCGAGTTACGCGAAATCTACGGTGCATTCAGGTAAGCACTCATGTAGTGCAATACTATTTACCATGCTGGCGGAATGTAGTTTTGCATTGATCGGTCACAAAATTTGAACCGACTCCTGCGCGAGTTAATGGTTGAAGGCCCTCCTAGGACCTGAGTAAAAATATTTCAACTCAAGGCTATAACCGACACAATGAAGTGATCGTACCGGGATAGATAGAACCATAATTTCGGCGTTTCAGGGGCCCGGTGAATAGTAGCATGGTCTCGCCCTCTAGCCGTTCAGGATCTGTAATGCGCGCAAAGTCTGCAGTGGGTCAGTAAGAAATCTAACGAAATAAATTCAACGTGTACCTTGTAGTCGAGAAGTACCCATCGCTGGCTGAACTCGAGTCAAGTCTGCGCGCAAAGATCAGTCAGAGCTCTAGGAGAAATAAATCCAAGACTTGCTTTAGTTTGAATTTTAATGAGAATTAAGTCAGTGAATCGGGAAAATGCTTACCGCTCTGGAAAGTAGTCCAGGTGCGAAGGCGGTTGAAGCGTTACTGGTGCGCGAATGTCGGCTGGATGCACAATTTGTTGAAGAGCAAACTTTCAGAGGAGCGAGTCTTACCTTTAAGAATAAGAATCGAGACAAGTTGAACTGTAGTATGTTGTGAATCTATCACAAAAATTGAATGGGAGTTAAGAAAGGCAAACGAAAACTCACGAGCATCACATTTGAGTAAGAACAGAATGTAGCGCCGTTACAACTTGAAGACTACCAAGTCAAAACTAGTCAAGTCAGGAAGTTATTCAATGAGAATGAGAACGTGTACGCACCGAGAATTAAATCATCCCCTAAGCCAGAACCGAATGTAGCGCCGTCACAACTGGAAGCCTACCAAATCAGAATTTCAAGTCAGTTAAAACGTTGAATGAGGATGAGAAGGTGTACACACGTGGAATTCAACCGAGCAATATTCCCAAACCAGAACCGATTCAGAATGTAGCGGTTACAACTTGAAACCTATCAAGTCAGAATTTCAAGTCAGTCAAATGTTGAATGAGGGTAAGAAAGCGGACGTACCGAGAATGCAACCAAGATAATCAGCCTCGCTACAAGCCATCGGATATCGAGCACGCGCACAGACGCACAATACCGGTATTGTCTCCCCGACAATCCGGGACCCCAAGGCGAAGGCGAAGCATTTAGCAGCTCGCATCTCCTCCACCTGAACGCGATTCGAGATCATCCATGCTGCATTGATACTGCGTAGACATCGGCGCGCGGCACTCAATCGACGCGGGCGCACAGGCGCAGCGAGGCGCGGCCTGTGCGCACGATCGCCGTGGACAACCATATCCGCAGGAAATACGAAAGCGTTGCAGGAGGGCCGCGAATAATAAGTATGGACCGGGGCTGGGTGCGAGGACACTAACGTGCTTGCGACGCGCAGCACTGAGCCGCAGATGAAGCGAGAAGCAGGCATCAAGACTTGCGATGTCGCTGTACATTTTTCTTCTAGCCTGCACATTTTTATCCCATTTAATATTATGATTCATAATTTACTCAATTAAAGATGTACACTATATCGACAAAAGTAATGTCACATGCTTGTTTGGGCTGTATTATGGGACTGGAGGCATATTTTTGCATGAACTCAAGTGTAGGATAGTGGAGACGGATCCCCTGGACCATTCTGTGCTCACGATACGATCAAAAAGTATTGATGCGCCATCAGCACAGGCAAAATACTGAAAAATCCGAAAAAATCTGAGTTTGACCTTCTCATATAATTTTTTTCGGAGATATCTAAGTCACTCAAATTGAAGCCACAGATCTCCCCTTTCATCCCGCACTTTGAACCAAGTAAAAATATACAGGCAATAACGCGTTACAGAGCCCCCAAAACAGCGAATTTTCGCCATTTTCTTTGTTTTCGGCCAGGTTTGGTCATTTTGGGCCATTTTTGCCAATATTGCAGGCTAAATATCGCCTGATTGCCTGTATATTTTTGCTTGGTTCAAAGTGCGGGATGAAAGGGGAGATTTGTGGCTTCAATTTGAGTGACTCAGATATCTCCGAAAAAAATTATATGAGAAGGTCAAACTCAGATTTTTTCGGATTTTTCAGTATTTTGCCTGCGCTGATGGCGCATCAATACTTTTTGATCGTATCGTGAGCACAGAATGGTCCAGGGGATCCGTCTCCACTATCCTACTCTTGAGTTCATGCAAAAATATGCCTCCAGTCCCAAGATACAGCCCAAACAAGCATGTGACATTACTTTTGTCGATATAGTGTAGAAGGCAGCCTGCTACGAAAATGTGGGTCTCCTACCCCGCCGCTACGGGAGATGCGGGTCTGCTACGCGGTGCTACGTGGCGCTACGGAGAAGGCGATCTGCTACGTGGTGCTACCACGTGCTACGCCGCTACCGACCCAAATCAGGGTTTGCTGATGGAGGTCCTTCACTTCGCCCGGTCCCTCCCTGATAGGTGTGATGCGCATCTCTGCCTCCGGACTTGCCAAGCTTTACTTGACCACTTGACCAAAGGGAGTGAAGTTTGCCCCTTTCTTGCGGGTCTATTGTGCTGCATGGCTCACCCTCAAGTCTGGGCTCTGTCATTTTTGCTATCTGGAAGTGAAGACCTAGCACCGCATCTCGATATAGAAGATTTGAGACGACCTACCAGCAGTTTCGACCTCCCCCCATGGACAGAACTCGTTGCGGCCAGGTGAGTACATCTAAACGAATAATACCCCTATCCATCCGACCCCATCTTGTAATGTGCGTCATGGATAATTCCTTAGACCTTGGTGCTCTCAAAGACGTTGAAGGAATGTGGGTGTCTCAAACAGCAGTAATTCTAACCTATCTCTTGCTCTTGAACTCTACTGGACCGAGCGGCCGCTCACACAGGTTCTCGACCCGAGTTCACCTCCACTCGTGTTGCCCTGCGATATGGTGGACCTTGATGGGGAATTTTTGTCCTCCACATGGTGTTTGCTGTAAGCTTCAACAGGCTTAGTTGTGCTGGCCAAATTGACTCTGTACGCTCGCCAGTCCCCCACATTTTTCAAGACCCCTATTTATCGTCCCGACGTTGCCCCACCGGTTACGCAGTCCGGAATATATATTCCTAGACATCTTCAGCCGCCAATCGTCTTCCTCTGTCGTGTCTGTCAAGGCTCAGGTCGCAACTGACAGGCCTCGATTCGAGAACACAAATCTGTCAATACCCAGGCCCAGGAACAAGCCCTCAGAACTGGGACCCAGTCTTCATTTAATGCTTCCCTTGCACACCGCACACCACATGCCAACTTTCTTCCGAGTCCTCTGTCATGCTCTCCCATTTCTCTCATATTAATAATCACAGCCGCTCTCAAGGTGTCGTCGTGGTGGTCGGTGTGCTGAGAGCGACATCCAAATCGCTGCGCTCAGACATAATTGGTGTCGCAGCGCCCACAGCGTAGGCCTTCACTTTTTTGCGCCTGGACCGCGGCAGGCCTGCACCCAGAAACAGTTGAGAGCGCATTTGCCTGGGAGCCAAAATTTTGCTGGAGTACATGCATGCTGTGTTTGTTTCAAGACAATGTGGGAGAGGATCGCTGCGTAGATTGCTGCGCTAGTCAAGAGCGGAACTGGGTGCGCTCACATACAGGTTGAGTTTGTGAACTTTTGCCTAGTAGCAGAGGATTGGGGTTGGTATGATAGCACTGCGTTTGCGCAAATGTACCTCATCTTGGGGTAAAGAATGTCTCCCGGCACTGTGTCATCCGTTGTCTCCGGTAACTAGGATTTCTTGTCAGAACTTGCAGGGGGGAAGAGCAACTTTCAGCAGCCCTTTCTGCCATATTGATACAAGGACTTTCAAAATTCCTTTGTTCACAACAAAGGAATTTTGAAAGTCCTTGTTTCATTATGCCTGAAAGCATTGTGGAAAGAATTCCTTTTGACATGGTTTTTATAACTCACTGACAATGAATAAATCTCTCAGTTTCAAAAGAGCCACTGATTTTGGTTCTTTTCATTTCACTTTCCAGACCAAATGAATAAACAATTTTCTATAAGTTGAGATTTGGCTGCAGAATTATCTACTTTCAATTAACCTTGTTACCTAGGTCGAAATATTTATTTATTGGGTGTGAGCTCGCATGGGTCATACTACCAGAAATAGGCGGTGCTCTAAGCTAGAAAGGTGATATATCACATGCATTTGTCCTGGATAGGGCATGATGTATCACCTCATATTTCTCCCTACAGCACCATGATATATCACAACAGCCTTATTTGATGTTTCTTCTTTGTTCAGCTGTCACACAATAGCACATCCTCTTGGTTTCATCCCTTCAAAGCCTATCTTCTTGTCCTGCCTCGTTATAGCAATACCACCATTCCTCAAGACTCATCCAGCTTACACTCCTTCACCACTTCAAGCAGGCATGGCAGCTCTCCACAATCTCTCCATGTCAGTGATGCCATCGTCATGAGTGGCACATTCTCGGTGTGTATCAGTACCCATTGTGACGAGTCCTGTAATACTTAACCGAACTTCCCAGAGGACAGTCGAACTTGGTTGCTGTGACTCCCCACACCGAAACCTCGTGACTGGAAGGCCCGGACGCATCCCTTACACATGTGGCCGCCACTATGACCACACCTGTCGCGGCTGAACCCTCTGAACCCACACCTGAGCCAGCACCAAATCCTTCACCTACCACCAACCCTCCCATCGCCGAGGCCACTGCAGCAGAAAATCCCGAAGACGACGATGACGACAACCAAAATTGGGAGGACAAGGATGATGGTCTTCCTCGGAGCCGCCCTGGAGTCAGCACTTGGCAGGATCGAAACCCTGACAAGCCTGTGATTCACCTTCGCACAGGACACCAGAAACCTTTGCCTGAGACTCGCATGAGCAAGAGGCTCAAGCGCACGAAAAAGAAGGAGAAAGAGCTGAACCTGCAAGCCAACATTGATCTTATACACAAGGCACATAACAAAATGGCGAAGGAAATCGTTGAGAAACACAAAGTGAAGATCGACTTGGTTCTCTGTCGCCTGATGTGCAGGAGCAGCTTCAAGGCAACACGAAAAGTGAATCTTTTCAATGCCAAAGTACATCACCTCGCGAAGAGGCTTAAGGGTATGTGGTTCTCCTCTTTAGGGGTGTCGATGTTAACACCGGCTGTCAGATGGAGAGAGTTTGCCATACCCGGAGATCAAGCGCCCCGTCCTGGAAGACCCCGAATTCCAGGAGCTTACCCCAGTGGAGGAAGTGGCCATGCGCGCCGAGCTTCTCGAGGACCGGAGGGTGAAAGGCACGGGTGCACGTGCAACAAATGCCGCTGCAGCCACAGATGTGAGGTTCACGATTGCCATGATCGTGGAAGAGGTGAGTTCTTTGCTATGTGGAGTGGATTGTTGCTGATACCCTCTAGATGACCGCACTTGCTGATGTCGACAACAGCCTATAGGTCGGCTTGAGTCGTCCAAATAGTAATCTCGCCCGGGGTTCAACAACCCGTCTAGTAACCTGTGCGGTCGCTGAGTAGTAGTACGAGACGAACAGCTTCCTCATTCGGTCCTGGGATGTAAGGCCACGAGTGTCGTACAGGTGGGAACTGGTAGGAGCCGAAGATGGAGTGATATCCGCTGAGGAAGATGATGCGAGGTCGTAGGCAGCGCCATATGTAGTGCCACAGGTGAGAATCCAGCGTCCCTCGTAATCCTGAGGGAGCAAGAGTCAAGCAAAGGTAAAGCCTGAGATTAGACGAGGTAGAATCTAAAGTACAGGAGTTTCTACCTCGGGTTTATATACCAATATAACTAGGAGTCCGATCATGTCAACCCTATGTGTTGTGTTTCAATGTACCCTATGTGAGGTGTAAAGGGCTATTGTTGAAACCGAAGAGGGGTTCGAGCGACAGGGATGTGATCGCGAGTTGTCGGAGTATCGCGATCGCGCGTTATCCGGTCGCTCGGGATTTGAGGTTTAGCCAGAAAATGTATAGGTGACTGGTATGTGATCGCGAGTTGTCAGGATATCGAGGTCGTGTGTCGTCTGTCTTTAGGGATTTGGTGCTATGTGTGACTTGCTGCGATGCGGTCGCAGGATAACGTGTTCCCGTGATCGCGGTCTGACCCGGTGTTCAAGATTTGAAAAGCCGGATCATGACAGCTGAATGCACCGGCATGGCAGGCTTTGCCATGTTCAGCAAGGGCCATGTTCAAGACACCACAGTCCCAACGGAGGCCAAATCTTGGGACGCGCTCATGTTCTTCTCTGATATCCTTCATCTCAACCCTCAGGATGTTGCAACTCAGTTCGAGCTGTGGAACATCACTCATGAAAAGGGTAAGCCTCGATCCTCTTTCGTTTGACGTGGGGTGCTAACGGCTCGAAGGGCTGACAGGGGTGGATACGCTGTGGTCGATGAGGAAGGAGGCCACGAAATATGTTGCGACAGGGCACAGTAAGTCTCGATATTTCATTGTGGGGATCATCGGCTGATTTCCAAGCAGTGGAGGCGACCAAGAAGAAGAATATCGCTATGAATTACGTGCAGTACCACAAGTCCATAGTCCTGAAGCACGGTGTGATTTTGAAGGGGTACCCCCTCGACAGCAAGCCCAAAAATCCCACCAGCATTCCCAATATTGAGACCATTGCGAGGGTCCAGGACGCACTGAGGAGCGGGGACTGTTTCTGGCATAAGATGAATGAGAAGGAGAACGAGCAGGAGAAGAGCTGGTGGAGGATGGGGTTATCGAGGAGCACACGAGGAAGACGCGGAGTGCCAAGAGCACGTCACAGAAGAAGAACAAGGAGACAGAGCCACTCGCTACGCGCAGCAAGAAGGGCTCGAAGCCGCGTCGGGTTTGGGCAGAAAGGAGGGTGAGAGGAATGAGAAGAGTATGGAGAAGAAGGGGCGGAAGCAGAACGGGCGGAAGCACAAGGATCATGGGGACGCCAACACCAATGAGGACCACCCGAGGAAGCACAAGGAGCGGAGGGACCAGGGCGCGGACGACGATGGCCAGCAGCCACGGAAGCGCAAGCGCAAGGCCTGTGCAGAGGATGATGACGAGGAGGACGACAACCCCTGCCCGAGGAAAATGACCAAGTCATCGTCCAAGTCAGCCGTGCCATCCTCCTCCTCCTCTCGAAAGGCTACCGACACGTCCAAGTTGTCCTCGAAGGACCCGCCATCGGAGTCACAGCTCATTCGGCAGAAGCTCCAGGCGCTGGTCCGGGCGGCGGCGCCGGTGGCCTCGAAACTCCCACCTGGGATGTGTTGTAACGATCCACCAGGAATTCGTGCGGGTGACACTGAATGGGAGCAGATGCAGGGGACCGAGGATGACAGTGATGACGAGGAGGAGCAGGACGATTAGAGGTGTACATATAGCTTTTTTTGGGACTTGTCGGTTCTTGGTGCCCTTACAGCATTGTAGATATATTACTGTGTATTCTTTCTTGGTCATATAGGTATGAGAGAGGATAAAAGATGTGCTTTAGGCTGGGTGTCGCGGCGTGCCCAGGCGCGCTTAGCCCTACCTGTTCTGTTTTTTCTCTCTCGATTTAATGGTTATTTTCTTTTGATTTATGGAGCATGTGAACCGGCGGCAGGTGGGGCAGGCGGCGGGGCGCGTGCAGGAACGTCGGGTGCTTCTGGGTCAGTCTTTTTCGCTCTTTTTAATGGTTATTTTCTCAGGATTTATGGAGCACAGCGGGCGGCGGCGGCGGCTGGCCGATGCATGATGAGCGCCCAAGGCGGTGGGCGGCGAGGCGTGTGCGGGTGCATCGGGTGCGTCTGGGTCAGTTTTTTTTTCTCTTCTTAATGGGTATTTTCCCACAGTTTATGGAGCCCGGCGGGCGGCGGAGGCGGGCAGGTGGCACGGGGTAAGCGCCCAAGGCGGCGGGTGGCCGGGGGCGTGTGGGCGCATTGGGTTCGTCTGGGTCAGTTCTTTTTGCTCTTTTTAATGGTCATTTTCCCAGGATTTATGGAGCACAGCAGGCGGCGGTGGCGGGCGGGCGGTGGGCGCGCGCCCTGTGTCGGGATGTCCCGAGATCATATTTTTAACTCTCATTTATTGACCATTTATTGACTAACTTATCTAAATGTTTGGTCACCGATGTTGGCGGGGTGCGTGGGGACAGCCATCACGCCGTCGGCAAGGCGGGATGGCTGTGGAACGTCTAAGTCCCCAGCGGAGAGCTATTGCGCGGTATTGCGAGGATTTTCATTTGGTTTTATTGCAGGTATTGCAAGGTTTATTGCGCATAGCCTGGGACCACCTAAATCAACCCTAGTTAGATGGGCCACATTGCGCGCAATGACCCATCTAACTAGTAGGGTTGGGTGGGCGCGACAGGTGGCTTCGGATCGACATCCGTAGTAAAAAGGGGATAAAGGCTTCAGACGGACAGGGCTTAATTTTATAAAGAGAGTGAAGTGATGTCTCATCTCTTCACTCTCTTCCCCAACTCTTCGCTCCTCTCAATCCGACTCCGTCAAGGTCACCATCCCGCCCAAGCTGCCGACTCTGAATGATCTCCGTGAGGGTCGTGAAACATGGACCGTACAAGATCTACCCCGCGAATACTACCCGCTTATGCAATGACCACGTCGTCCCTCTTGCTCGAGCATTCAATGGCCTCGACCACGATCCCTGGGAGCCGCTGACGGATTTCCAGCTTCAAAGCATCCTCGATATGGTCTACATCCCGAATGGCCACGATCTTAAGAAGCACGGACCAATCCCTGACGTCAAAAAGGAGCCTGTTTGGCACGGCCTGGTATTCGTATTCTTTATCCATCTGCGCCGAGACACTACACTACTAATCATTTCTTTCTCCTCAGGTTGGATATCGGCTGAGTGACTGGAGGGGAAACATCGGTCGCCAGGCTCTCGAAGGGATTGAGGCTATGATTGCGGAGGCTCGAGCCGAGCCCGAGTCTGAGCCTGAGCCTGAGGAACCTGAGCACGAGGGCGATAACACCAAGGATGAAATCGAGGCTGAAAACGAGTCGCCCGTTGAAGAAGGCACGTATTCCTTCATCGTATATCCTTCTATTTCTGATTCATTTCCAGAGGAGGACGAATTCGTGGACGAATATTTCGATGTCAAAACCCTCAAGTTGGTTGCAGCATACGTCGAATGGGCGTGGCGTGCGGAAGGCCACGCCGCCCCGTTTCATTGGAGGCGCTGGGGCCAGGGCAAAAAGAAGGAGGTGTGTGCTGAACATCGTCTCTCGCAGTGTAGCATACTGACACCCTCGTCTCAGGGTCTCTTCGAGGGAGCCCTCATCGCATACGCCTACGTTTCCCACTTAGTCGCACTCAAGGCCATCCTCTCATGCTTTGTACCGGCGCCAAATTCGAAGCCCCCCATTGCGGCGTTGATTTTGTGTATCCAAGCGGTGCGTCGCAAGCACATCCGATGTCCTCGCACTTCCACTCACGTCACTACAGGTTGAGCGCGCTCTTCGGGCTTGATCCACTGGCAACCTCCTGATCTCGTCCACGAATAAGCACGATCACTTTTCGAAGGACAACCGGGCTGATACGTCGAAGACGGTTGACAGGAAGGACGTGAAAGATCGAAAGGCAACAAAGTACGTCCGCACGCTCTTAGACTTCACCCCGGAGCAGTGGGCCGCCATCGAGGATCGCGCCTCCGTGGATGCCGAAGAAACGTGCCGGGTCGAGCCGGAGCTCATCCATGGATGCGAGCGGGATGGACGAGCTCCCCTCCGATGAGGATGATCATTTTGTCCTCACAGCTGATGCATAGTATGTTCTCCTCCTCTTTTCAATGCCCCGAGTGCTTATTTCCCTTTAGATCATTATCGAGCTTCCTCCTCGTAACCTCATATGCATATACCATCCCAAATTTATTAAATTATACCGTTTCTCGACCTGAATATATGTTTTTACTGCCCGTATAATCATCTTTGAGTGATCTTGAGTCAAAAACTGCTGCCACCTGTGAAAGATTATTGATGTCTTTCACGTCTTTCCCAGGACGTTACATCTTTGCCAAGAGTTTTGAACCTGCCTAGCAAAGACGTGACGTCTTTCACGTCTTGGCAAAGACGCCAAAGACGTCAAAGACGAATTTGCGGTTTTACTGATGTGCGCATCTGAATGGTCCCGGCTGCGAGCTGGGGGCTGGCTATAATGCGAGGGCTGCGACAACAAAGAAAGTGCTCTGTTCTGACTCTTGTCTGAAGCTCGAGTCTCGGGCGCGGTGCACTGCTATGTTTGGGAGAAACCAACCTCGAACATTCACATCTGCTTTCCTTTCGATGAGGAGTCGAACGACGTTGAGATGGCCGACCTTGGACGCCATGTGAAGCGGGGTCTGCTGGTCTTGGTAGACGTGAGCTTGAGAGATAGACTCAGAGCTTTGTTGGAAATAAGCCCGCACTCGTCGCGGTGCTCGGATGATCTTCCCTCCTATTGTCGTCTCACGGCGCGGGCGACGTTATCCCGATCTTTTTCTCCCTTCCACTATGTTATGTAGGGAACATCCAAGACCCGATACTCCGATTCATACGTAACGTGAATATGCAATCCACCGCAGTCTACCCAAGAGGCTCCGTTCAACCACACACAATTCCGGCTGTATCAGCAGGCGAGAAGGTCACGCCAGGGCACTGGGTTCACAATTCATGAGGCCCTTTTATGTGAATCACAATAATGGAGAACTCACGGGCGGCGTGCCAAAGCACGAATTGAAAAATGCTACATTGGTGCACTGCGAGTAAACAAAGGTGAATTTCCACATTATAAACATGCATGCATCAGGGAGGCTCACACCGAAACCATTTGCCACGTCTTTGCACTAATTGGGATTCAGTCAATCGGATTTCTGCCAACATTCAGGCCCGGGCTACTTACTAGGGGTAGGTCGGCATCCTCTGCAGCCCCATCGCCAGCCGTGCACTGTGTTGATTCAGGTGAATTCGAGATATGTGGTCAGAGGACAAGCACCTACAGGGGTGCTCTGGGACGCATCAGCAGTAGTAGTCTGTGTGCCAACAGCGACTCCAGCGGCTGCAGCGCTTCCAGCAGCGGCCTTTGTGCCGACACCCCCGCGATGGGGAGCGGCCACAGAGTTTGCGACGAGTGCAGCGAGGAAAGGCAAGATTGTGAGGAGTTTGAACATTGTGGAACGTCGATAGTGCGCAGCACTTGAAGTCGCGGGTCGAGGAAAGAGTTGAATGAAGAAGAAAGGAACGAGACTCTCAGAGCACGATCTTAAGAGATTTGGCTGTCGGCTTTTATACACAACTTCCCGGCTGTGCGCTAGAGTTTGACGTGTCGGTGCCCGAGGGCCCGAGCAAGAGGATCACTGTGTTTGTTCAGGAATTTCAACTGAATGTCAGTGGTTGGTCCAAGATCGGACGTCGTTGTGACAACATTAAATCAATTGAATGCGCACGTTGAAGTCGAAAACAAGTTCGACAAGGATCGGGTACATATGGTGTACAGCGACCACCGCAGCCGCCTTTCGACTTGATGCGCGAGGCATCAAACAATATTGTTGCCAACGCAGAGTACATTCGGGATGTCGAGATTAAATTCGGCACAGTAGGCGTGCAGCAGATCACGTATGGGTAAGGTGCCCCAGGTGGACGACGCAGCGTAAGTCTAGAACAGCACCTGAAATCTTTGTCGTCCTACAGCAGGCGTAGGGCTGACGCGAGATGGAGTCGGATGGACGAGTCGTCAAGTTGCAGGGGAGAACTGATTACGTCACTGTGATCGCCTTGCCTCAGACTTTCGAGTATATATGAAACGCGAGCGCTGGGTACATTTCTCAGAATATGCCATGATTCACTCGGGCGCATCAGCAAACCATGATTTTGCCCGTAGTGCTGGTAGCAAACCTGTAGTTGCTGTAGCAACGCCCGGATCACCTACCGTCACGTAGCACTCTGTAGCAAAGCCTGTGTTCTGTAGCACCACGTAGTGAAGACACCCAGTACGTAGTGCTATGTAGTTTGGCCACTCAATTTCCCGAGAAATTTTTCTCATTTCTGCGCCTTTATCAACGCATTTTTCGCTTCACTCAAAGTTCTTTTGTTTTTCAAAACAACATCTATTCTGGTGTCCCAGGCGCTACATTGGCTTATGACACCGGGGGCAAAGGCTGCCGCAATTGAAAGTCAGGTGCCTTGCCAACAGGTATTGTGCATGTGTTCAGCAGTGTGTAATTTAATGCATACGTCGAGCACGAGCTCGTTGTCGTTATGATCCCAAATATCCGCATTTGGGACACAGCGATCAAATGCTCCCGACGCCGTCTTCGACGATGAGCTCACAAAACTTCGATAGAGTTCACAAAAAAATTATGAATTGTGCAGTGGGTGACCAGAATACACAGTGTAAAGTAGCTAGAGCTAAGGAAGTAATGGGACCCAGCCAAACGTGATTTGGTGAGTTTCAGCGAGCTGACAATCCTACACACGCTGGACTCCCTGGCGCTGGTACCTAGACTCACCCAACTTTTGAGGTTTTTGTAAGCAGAATTAACTGACTGCCTCCCCATGCAATCTCTAAGATCAAATTACTGAAACATGGAAATTATTTTTGAATAGGACAGAAGTTACAACCGGTGAGTCTCTCCAAAATAAGTAAGTGATACACCAGATTACAAAAATCTATGGAGTTCGAGTCAAGAGAGGGTGTGTTAGCACCAAGATTCAATCTCAATCCAGCAGGAACCCTGTAGGTGGAACGGGACCGAACCAATGAGGGTTATATTGACACCTTCCGATTCGTAAAAATCAGCTGCGCCGTCGGATTTGGCACGGTGAAGATATTGAATGACAACGGCTTGGGAGTGCGCGACGCGCCTTCGGGAAACGCAATGTCGTAGCTCAGCAGCAGTTCCGCTAAAACTCCCTTGATCTTCAGTGCCGGGCTGAATATCGAATCAATTCGTGATTAAAGTAGACAGTGAGCTCAGGTTTCAAAAACGCACAAAAATCTGCCAGGGCACCCGTACTTCTCGAGCCCAAAGACATTTTTTTTTTTTTTGAGGTGTGTGAATGACTGCTGGATGTCATGCGCAGCGTTATCCTTCTCGCCCTTGCGGAGGTGCGAACCGGAAGGGGTCAAACTTGAGCGAATCGTGGTAGACATCCGGATTGTGGTGCAGCGGCTTGGGCGCGAAGGCGACGACACTCCCCGCATGCAAGACTGTCCCATCCGCAATGACAGCTTCCCCCAGAGTCCCCCACGAGGAGCCGACTGTTTCGCCCAAGTCAACTCCAAAGTTGGAAGTATCGTCAAGTAAAATACACTGGCAAAGAGTAAATGGAACCGCTCGATTTCCTTCAGGAGCGAGTTAAGGACATGGAATTTCCCAACCACGGCCTTGTTGGTGACACCGCCCTCTGAGTCGATGGCAGCTATAATCCCAGCGCGGATGTTCTCAATTTGATTGGCGGGCATGCGTGCCAATTCAAAAAGCGCGTGTGTAGTAAAGATCCCGCTGCCATGCTCGTGAGATTTTGCGCACAGCTACTGCGATAATTAAAGGGACAAATGAAGTGTGGATTCTGCAACAATTTCGAACGTTTGATGAGTATTCCTGCCAACTGACTCAGATACATAAAATTAAAAGGACGTACCATATTGAGATGCACCACCCGAACAGCTGCATCCTTGATATCCTCCTTCAGCGCGTATTGGAGGAGAAGATCCGTGATGGTGCTAGGGTTGTCCTGTAGGTCCCATAAATCAAGTTTTCAATCGAAGCCAGAGCTACGAGGTCAACCTTGTCCAGAACTTTGCATACTGGTAACTGTGCGGCTTGAATGTGGGGAGGGCCGTGAGGAGGATTTGTCGGACCAGCGGAAAGCCTTCTGGGAAGTGACAAGTGAAGCTGTTGATCAGAGAAGTTAAAAAGACCACAATACCGGCGAGGAGCAGCCATAGTGCGACCATTAGCACTGTCGTGGTCGCATCCTGAGCGTATGTGGTGTTATTTGCAGGTCATGTGATTTTATTAATGCCGAAACCCGACTGCCGGTATCACCCCATCAAAGACATCTAGACTACTTTGTACATAAAAAGGAAGTAAATTAATATTATGTAGAATTTGACTCAGAATAAAGAAAATTGCCATGTGCGACATGTGAATAACTATGACATTCAAGTGGTAGCAGTGGCGCAGCCGCAGATCTGGGCATGGACACGGTGCCATCTGTGGCTACGCCGTGGCTACCACTCAATTTTCATAGTTATTCACATGCCGCACACAGCAATTTTCTTTATTCTGAGTCAAATTCTACATAATATTAATTTACTTCCTTTTTATGTACAAAGGGCTAAATTACAAAGAAGTGTTTGGCGTCCGGAAAGGACCTGCCGAACACATGCGCAATACCTGTTGGCAAGGCACCTGCCTTTCAGGTGCGGCAGCCTTTGCCCCCGTTGTTAGTTGCCATCCGCCGGTGATTGATGTGGTTGACTTGGCCAGATGGATTGATCTCCTCCGGATGTAACAATGTTGATAAGGCTGTTAGTTTGGCCATCGTGCGGTGTCTGGAACCGATTTAGTGCCCGATCTGGACTAATAGGTGACTAAGCATTCCCACCATTATTTTTAGTCTCAATTTGGTAGTACTCCCTAAATTGGGGCGACATGGATCATTCACACGATACACAAAGCCCTATTTGAATTATTTTGTCTTTTCCTCCCTTCCCCGGCCTGGTACGAGTTGAAATAAATGTAAGAAAATGCCTACTCAGGCGGGGTATAAGAGACATAAACTATAGGCGCCTGAAACCTGAGCTAGAATTGCAGATGTTATCATTTACTTATTTGGCCATCATTTTCTCGACGCGGAGGCCTCCATCACCTTCGCGCGTTTCTCACGTGGTTCCCTATGAATTCGGACGGGTCTACGTCACAATGGGTTGTACCATTCACACCCCACCGCGGGAACTCATCCATCTCGTCCGGGATGAGCGGGATGATGATGCCCGGCAGGACAATGCTTGGCGGATGTGCCTCCCACCACACCCACGTACAGAAAAAATAGCCTGTCTTTCCAGATTCCGTAGGAGTGACACATGGCCAAAAAATGCTCTTATTTGCTAATCTTTCAGATGAAAAGTAGCAACCCGTGCGAATCCCATCAGATTTCAATGCACCTTAAATTCTCAGCAGCAAACTGTCATAATAAAACTGAATGACCGAGAAATTAGCCCAAACATCAACATTCATGCCTCCAATGCTCGGAATACACACATGCTGGTTTCTAGTTCCATTATGCCCATGGACATATAAGAGTATACTGTTGCAGTAGCAAGACGAAGTATTGCATTTCAATAAATTAAACTGAGTCTTATCCCTCACAGCCACCGTTTTGAGGGTCGGAATGGCTGGGCAAATATATAGAACTCTTTGGGCGCCATCTGGCAGACCTATTTTAATCCCCTCCCCGCTTCTTATATTGCCCTAGATTTCTCCGTGGTACGTGGATGTTGTTCAGACGATCCTGTATACATATTAATATAATTTAGCTTGAATTCCTTGCAAAGGAGTGGTCGACCGGGATCCACGTTCCCAGCGCCTTCACGGAGAAGGAGATGGGTACCTCCTACCGCACCCATCTCACCAATGTCAAAAATTGGTGTAGCTACAAACCCGCGGTCACGGAGAACATCCGGCGCAGGTGGTTCAAGCGAGCATCATGAGTATTAATTACCTCACCAATCCCCGCATCTATTAACATGTACCAGACAGTCTCTCAGGCTCTCTGCGGCATCTGAACGGAGCACGCATATCGATTCAGCCCAGCAAGATGCACTCCGGCTTGAGCTGGAGGGACGGACTGGAGACACTGACAGCGAACCTGAGCTGGAGGAGGAAACCACTCAGGCTCTGGCACAGGTTGGGCCGGACGTTGAGGAGGATTAGTCACGGTTACATTACTGTCATTACAGGCTTACAGCGCGTGCCCGAACCAATTTATTTGTTTGTTTATTGCGATTTGATGTGAGTACCATGGGACGGGGCAGTCTATACGGTGCCATGTAGCTGAAGTAGGCCCGTAGCCCCTTGCTACGAGACGCTACCGGAATGCTACCAGTTGCTACCGCATCAGGAAAAACACCCTTTGCCAATTTTCAGAAAATTTGTTGACAATTGGCAACAATTTTTGAGAGAGTGCAATTTACAACAATTGTGAAGAAATTGGGACATTTTGTTCACAAATGCGACAATTGATCCGCATCAGCGGCTGTGTTGTTCCATTGTCACTCTCAACTTCCAGTGTGACCTCAGTTTTCAACGCTGCTGGAAGAGGTATTAGGCAATACCTGTGAATGGCACAGTATGGAACAGCACATATATTGAGTGCCACAGGAGTCCGAATGGCAATGGCGCGACACCCGCCTAGAAACCAGAATTGTCCGGAAATGCTGACATTTTCCCAACATTCCGCACCATTTCCGGAGCAATCCCAGACGGCATGATCAAAACAGGCCTAGGAGGTGCAAGCAGGATGCATTCATATCATTGGTACTTGTGGGACGGGGTTAATTGCTTATGATGGGTAAAGTGAATTTCCCTCACTTTCTTCGTGCAGCTTTCTAAATTCTCTACAAGTCATTCAAACTCCGCTCGGACCGCTCCGGATGAAACGTTGATCGCTCGCTTCTGTGAGTTCGCCGATCAAGTGTCGATCAGGAGCCACACAAAACCAAATGTTGATGAGGCCATGCATTCCTTTCTTTCTTTCCCCCCATCCTCTTCCACCAATTGCCGCTTTTTGGGGTCTTCCCCGTCCCAGCTGGTTTTTGCAAGGTATGCCCCCTTCACAACTGCCCCTGCTAACCTTCATTGCGGGTTTTGACTCGCACAAGCCTGCGCAGGCTGCGGTCATCTTTAGTATGTCCTTTGCCGTCTTCTATCTCATATCTTAACCACTGGCATACTTCAGCTTAACATTCCGGGGATTCACAGCACTCTTACCGTGCCGCCGCCCGCTCCTGGTCCTCACCAAGTTCTCGCACCAGCACTTCTCCACCATGATCGTGCACATTGATCGACAGGTTTACGAACTCCTCTGCTTCTTCTGCATGTACTAACAGTTCTTCATTAGAACTGTCTAGCCATCCGCCTAACCGCCTTTGACCGCTAACTTCACTGTCTGCGATAGGTGCGAACACGTAACACCGACATCATTGATTAATGCCGTCGCTAGGTACTTGCTGTTGTTCCCTGCCCGGTCCCACTGCTGATCTTATTGTTCTAGCTGTCCCAGGTTCTCCTTCTGGACTAGTAAGTATGCGGCCACATCAGTCGTAAGTCCGTCTCGCCTCTTGCTACCGGCTGAGCAACAGATCGTTACGCGATACTCGGTATGATGTTCCCCATGCATTTATCTTCTTTCGCTCACCTTTTCCCTTACAGCAGAGTACAATGCTCATCCGCATGCCGGCGGACCACCTATGATCATCTTCGGGAGACCCTGTGCCCTGTCCGCCATCACTAATTTCATACTGTATGTTCTCCCGTCGCCTTTGATCTCGATCTTTCCTCATGTGTTACTCTGCAGCCGATGGGATCCATGGATGTGGGCAGGAAGGGGTATCCTATGTAGTTAGTATATGTGTTGGTATGTGTAAGTAAGTAGCATGAATGATTATATTCAATGTGCTGTATCCAGTGACCTGAAACTGTTCTCATAAGGTAACATTCTGCTTAACTGCATGTCAATTCTTTGCAAATGGTAGCCAATTGTCGAGCAAATGGTAGCCAATTATCGAGAAAATGGCACTAATTATCAGGGACTGAAACATTTCAACAATCGACCATTTTTCAACAATTGTCATGAATTAGCAACATTTCACCTAAATTCTTCGCACTTGCCCCCAAAAGGCAATAGTGGTTTTTCCTGATGCGTTGCCCCGGGTGATGGCTACCAAGAGCTACCACGTGCTGGTGTGGAGCTACCAGAGGCTACATACATGGGGACTAGGCTACCTGGCTACTCCGGATACCGTTCCTACCAGACGCCACGTACCCAAGGCGTCTTTTCCTGATGAACCGTACTGTATACAGATACAGCCGTATACACTGCGTTCAAGGTCCGCCTCGCCACAGCACCGCCTCGCCGGACCGAGCCGCACACGTGTGGCGAGGTCACATCAGCCACATTAGGGCTCGGGGCCGCCCGTCAAGGGCGACGGGTTGACGGGCCGGCCGGACGGGACGGGACCCGTCCGCTAGCAGTCTAGCGTCTAGTTCCAGACGGCCGGGTGCCTGACGGGGTAGACCCGTCGACGGGTGACCCGTCTCCGCCCGTCGACGGGTGGACGGGTTGCGCCGCACAGCGTGGAAATAAGATTATCGGTACGTATTGGCTCCCCCCTGGATACATGACTTGACGCGTGTTTCGCATCGCCACCGATCGACTCTCGGCCCAACCCGCATTTGAAATTTCGCGTTGCCCGCATTGCCATTTGTGCGGGTCGCGCCGTCATATGCTGTGGGAGGCAATACTTATGTGCTGTGCAGCAATACTTAAGGTGCGGTGGGCAGCGGTGTGTTGGCAGAATGCATGGTTGCGGCGCCGTGTCTGCATCCGGACACTCGTGGCGCCGTGTCTGCACCCGCAGTTCGCCGTCTCAGGGTTGAATTCCCGCAAGTACATATTTCTTGACCGTTCTACTGTTCAAATTGTCCCTGCATATATTAGGTTTCATATTTTTCCGTTTAGTTTAATATCAGTCTTACAGTCAACTCGTAGTAGTATAAGTTCTCGCGCACGTCAATTGTCTCAACTCAACACGGTGCAGCTCCGAAAACCGCCATGCCCACATCTTTGGTCGAGTACGATGATCGCCCATCCGGGAAGCTGCTTCCCTCTCGGGGCACACTCTTTGCATCTCGCCCTGAGGCAGTTGGCTCAAACCGCATGCGATGGTTTTGCTGAATATTACTCTGTTCTTTCTTCCTGGACTCTGCGCTCTGCTCGGTATTCTGATCTTTGGCAACCAGCTTGGAATATTCAGCCGCGAGTCTCCGCTGGCACTGTACTATACTTTGGTATACTTCATGTTTCTTGCTGGCTCGGAGGCGGTGTTCATCGGTACGTTGACTCGGTTTATGTGGTCCCTGTATTGAATCTTTCGATTTTTCAGCCTCTCTGATTTTCCCGCGTGTTTTTCGATACCATTTAATAATCCCTTACTTCATATTGGGACGGCGCCGTCATCGATCGCATTTTTCCTTCATGTCGTATCGTAGGAGGAAGCGCATTTGTGGTCCTTCACCAGGTAGTCCTATACATGGGCTGACTTTTGCAACAGCTGATGATCTCTTAGCCCCAAGTGCCGGTTGTTTCGACATCGTCACCTTCCTGTTCTCCCCATCTTTCTTCTGGAAGGTTCTTCATAGCTTCCTGGATGGATTTACAGCACGGAAATCGGGCTCATACTTCACAATCTTTATAATGGGCTTCTGCTCCCGCTCGTTGCCAATTTGTAAGTCAATTCTTGCCCGTGTTTCGGGGAACCAACTAAAATATATTCAGTGGTCGATAGGGAGACAACGATCGAGGATATCTACCAGCACCTTAAACGGTTATGTCTCGTCCCCCGTACTGGTCCCCGCCACTTCTATTTCACGTACCTTGGTCACCGAATAGAATGGGATACTACCATCGGGACACTGGGTCTCGATTCTCTGTCACATTTGCACTTGAATTTCTCTGTTCCAGGTGGAGCTGCAGGTCCCGCATTTTCATACCATATTCGCCACATTTCTGACCTGTTTAATAGGTTCGCCGGAAGCAGGGTCATCCCGCCCAGTCCGTAAGATCGATCGCTCAAAAATGGCCAGCGCGATTGATGAACTCGGGGCGACGGATTCCGATGATGCTGCTCCTGCGAAGAAGCGGAAGCGCCGGGCGCCTCGCCAAAATGACGAATCCAGAACGAAGGGTAAGAAGAAGGCCACTGAAAACTGGGACTCAGAGGACGAGGACTTCTCTTCCGGTGGTTCAAGTGATGAAAGCGACAGCGGCATTGAGAAAGTTATACCAAACGAGGAGGTGCATGATATTCCTGACCCTCGACATTATTTGATTCAATACATGCACAGATTGCGCAGTCTCTCCCTCGGAAGACACTTCCCGAGAACGCAAAACGCAAAACAGCTACCAGCGATAAACCCGCCAAGAAAAAAGCGAAGAAAGCAAGGAATGCACCCGTCCTGGTCTCCGTATGTGTTTGAATACTGTTTGAAGAAAATCAATTGAACACTTGCATAGACTCCAGTACCATCATTGAATAACGCTGAGGCTGGTCCATCCATATCGAATCCTGAAGCCGGTACATCCAGATCCGCCACAGAAACTAAAACCAAAGAGAGACAAAAATCGGTACGTCATGAATTCTCGGAAACAGGCTCCATTTGACCGTCATTAATTCAGAACCCCATTCATCTTTTCTTCGACGACTCTTTGAAGGCGAACGCAAATGGAGAAACCACGAAGGGCTCTCAATACACAAATGCTATTTGGGGAACAAAGTGATTATCGAGATAACGGCCGGGGCTAATCATAACGTTCGGAGTGAGTCATTTAATTCAACCGCGCTGTTAATACTGACCATTTCTCTTTTTAGAACTCAGACTGTGAAGAGCATGTTCGAGAAGCAGGCACAGGCAGCCCGAGTAAATACTTCGATTCATACCTGTTCACAGATTTCTTCTTGTCTTTCAGGTGCCGTGGAGCCAGGAACATTTTGAACGGCTAGTCGCCAAGTGGGTTGCCGCTTGCGATCAACCCTTCACTGCCGTTGCCACGGACGAGTTCTGTGAAATGCTCCAATATGTTCACCATCATGCTGGTAAACCGCTCGAAATTCCCAGCCCTCGCTCGGTCAAGACGACAATTACAAAATTGAGCACGGAACTGGTTGAAGGGCTAAAGAAGATTTTTATGGTGGGGTTTTTTTTTTGCGACGTCATTCAGCGCTTGCAATTGATCTTCCTGGTCAGGAAAATACCTCGGACTTTGTCCTGTCGCTAGACGCATGGACATCCAACAATGGTTACGCATTCCTCGCGATTATCGTTCATTATATTGGTAACAACGGGGAATTAGGTACATCAGTTTCGTTTCCCCATCGCTCATGCTAATTTGCCGACAGAGGAGTCCCTCATTGACTTCCGTGAACTAATCGGCCAACACTCCGGGGACAACATGGCTGCTGCCGTTTGGGAAACTGTTGAGAAATTCGGGTTGGAAGGCCGGGTGAGTTCTCAACTGTCTTGAACGAATCGGCTTGAAAACCGAATAGATCATCGCCTTTGTTATGGACAGTGCGACCAACAACGACACGTTGGTTGAGGCATTTGAGCGCCGATGCAAAGAAAAAAAAATCTCATTCTCAGCTTCCGATGCACGAATGCGATGTATGCCGCACACTATCCATTTGTCTGCCCTGAAGGTAACCCACTCGTTTCGCCTTAATATATCCACTGAAAAATTGCAGCTGCTTGAAGCAATCGGTGTGTTAACGAAGGAGGAGAAGGATGCGGCTAAAGCCAATACGCGCGGTAACTGCTATCAAGAATCAGCCACTGCATCGCCCCGCCGAGCGGCGGACGAAGAGGCAGGGGATACGAATGATGCCATAGATGACGAGACAGTGAAACCTAGTGGCGTCATTGGTAGCGCAGTTTACAAAGTAAGTGATCCATGACTTTCGTGATTATTTACCGACTTGAAATTCTAGCTACGCAAGATTGTCCGCCATGTGCGCTCCAGTCCTCAGCGTCGTCAGAAATGGGCGGCGGAAGTTCTGGCTTCGGGAGAACAGAAGCCACTCATATTGATTCTTGATGTCAAAACCCGGTGGTCATCGACTCATCAAATGCTGCGTTTGTGTATTCCATTCTCCAAACTCCGAGGGGATATCTGACCAAGACCTAGGCTGCGCGTTGGACTATCGCAAAGCCATAATCAGTTATATTGGGGAGCATGATGAGCTCGGAGAGCACGCACTCTCCCCACCTGAATGGACGGCCTTGACTCAGGTCGGCGATTGGCTTGAGGCCTATCGTTATGCGACGACGAGGATGTCCGCGACACAGCAGCCGATGCTGTCGACCACTCACGCCATGTTTCGGGGACTTCAGGACCACCTCAGGAAGACACTCTCGAAGCTTCCCAATACACACTGCGTTCAGCGGGTCTGTAAACACGGTTTGCGTTTAGGCAGCTACGCGGGAGCCGGCGGGCCCAAACGGCCATGTATGTTTAGATCAGCTCCGCGCCACGTGGCCACACGGGTCTAGGTGGGCTGATCGGGCTAGACCCATATCAACCCACGCTGTCTATTTCGGCCACGCGCGCCGCTTGCACTGGTGCCCTTTGTACTTCAGATTGTTGACGGTATACTAGCAACAATTCATACAACTCAATGATACATCCATGTGGGGGTTGAAGAGAGAGCAGCACAAGGCTGGCGTAACCATTGCCATTGGAGTGCACGTTGCTGCAAAATCACTAAGCTTAACTTAGCGGAAGCATAATAAGCGGACACGAGGACATCAGATTACATGTAAGGCAAACCCAGCAGGCACACTTCCCTATGAGAGCTCGAAGTGCTTGAAAGGGCGGCACCTTGACGCGAACATGGCAAAGTCGCTGAGGCAGAGGTAGACGCGTCGGTCGAGGGCACTTACGCTGACCCTCATTCGGCTAATCGAAGGCTGTTCTAGGCGGTGCCTAGGAGGCCGAGATCACACCGATCTAGCCCGGTAGACCGAGATAGACCGGGATCCGCGGCTGTGCGTTCGGCTAGACGATGTTTTGTTTAGGGACCCGCTGAACACAGTGACAGCAGACCCTGTACTCCGTGATGGACTTCGTGCGGCACATACGAAGCTGAGCGGCTACTTTACAAAGTTTGACGCTTCACACTACTATTCCTGGGCTGCCCGTTCGTATTGTTATGCTGCCTGGCCACTGAATTATTAATGCTCATGATTCTTCCAGTTCTTGACCCTGGCTTTCGTATGAAGAGCTCCGAGCAGATTACTCCAACGATGAGGAACTCATGGAGATGCTCAACCGATCCAAAGAAGACTTGCAGCTGCATTTCGACTTATACTACGCAAAAACTGACGATAACGACTTCAGCATGTCAGAATCCGCACCAGCGCAACCCGAATCCCCGGTGAAGTTCAACTTCTTTGGTCGATATAGCCAACAAACGGCTTCCGGCAACGCGCTGACCAACGAACTCGCCGAATACTTCCGGGTTACCAGTGTTCCTGAACCATTCGAAGGCACTGATTCTCTTCGGTGGTGGTTTGCACGGCGTGAGGAATTCCCAAACTTGTATCGGCTTGTGCGCAATGTGCTTTGCATTCCAGGTATCTGACATCTTCTGCAAAGATTTCGGGATCCTGGACTCACGTCTACTCTCAGGGTCTGCCGTCGCAGTCGAACACATATTTTCCGGTGGCCGCGATACAATTGGTATCCGACGTGCCAGTTTGAAGGCCGAGACAATTCAGATGTTGATGTTTGTCAAGGCGCGCTTGCGTTTGGAAAGGGAAGCAAGAAAGCGCGACGTGATTATAGTAGACTAGCTCCCTTAGTACCGTTTTATTGATATGTTTGACTACGCAAAGTGACCGAACCAATGGCTTGAAATTATCGAAATTATATACCCGTTGCCGGCCGTTACGGGTGTGACGGCCGGGACCCGTCCGTCAGGACCTCAACATTCACCTCTTGACGGACGGGTGGCCCCGTCCCGCTCACACTGACGGCCGTTCTGGTGACGGCTGTCCCCGTCAGACAGGCGGCGCAGAGCCCTAAGCCACATGTGGCTAGCTCCGTGGAGTCGCCTCCACACAACTCGCCACCGCTAGCCACAACTCCCCACACCTCGGCGAACCTCGCTGGCCTTATACAGGCAGATAGTGTCGGCATTCCCGTGGTCAACATTGAGCGCAGGAGGCGAAGCAAAATGTGTGTGGCTCCTCTGGCACATCCCTGATGCCAAACTTAGATCGGAAAGGTTAAAAGAGATGGATATTATTAGCATCACGCCACTGGCAGTAGCTATGGGAACAAGTTGAGGGAGAGAACGGAGGGGCCAGAGGAAATATAATTAAACGCGGCAGACAGTGGTCTGGCAGCAATGGGTGCCGCAAGGTCAAAGCGGCGGGCTCGACACAGTGCTGCTAAGCGACGGAAGCAATAGGTAGCAGAAGCTACACAGATCATGGCTAGATCGCCGCGTGGAGCCGCCTCGCCAAGGCCTCGCCCGAACATAGCCGAACCTTGCAGAAGCTCCACAGGGCCTCGGCTAAGGCGGCCTTGAATGCAGTGATAAATTACGGTGTTTACGGGTCCCCTTTTGGGAGTATACAGTACAGTACGGTTTTGAGTTCCGGAGCATAAAAAACTGTGTACAGGATGTTGAACTCCACCATACTAAGGTGCCTGCCCTGGTACCAAAGACAGTGGATTTGGTACTTTCTTACCTCTTCGTAGCTGCCATGCCCTTCCAGTTCTACTCCGGTAAGTTCCTTGCTGTTTTTAAAATAACCGGTATAAAACCATAAACATTTATGCCGGCGCAGGGCCTATACAGTACGTTACAGCATGACCGTAATCATAATTGTACGGTACGGTTGGGATCCCTACAAGGGATGCATGTATTTGCACACACACAGAAAACGGAGACGGTGCATAACGCAGAGATGTGTTCACATGCCCGCGGTCCACGATCGCAGGTAAAATAGACTCCACGGCAGGAACAGGGCTAGGATGAGCGTGTTTGTTACAACGGCAAGTCGCAAACGTCCGCAGCTAGGCTTCGAGTATGTGCGGGCGGGGTGCAGACAAGAACAGCACATCCCAGCCCCAGAGTCGCGCCGAAAACACGGAGACCACAAAGGACGAGAGGAAACCCGCACATGCGAGCGTATGAGAGCCAGCACAGCATGAACGGAACCCGGGAAAGACAGAATCGCACCGTCTCCGCAGGAACGCGCGTCGTGCAGAAATGACACGACACGACAGGGAGACGAACTCGTTCCCGTGTCGTGCTCCTCGCCCGTCCGTCAGGCAGTCGCCGCTGTTCATCCTCCTCCTCCTCCTCCTCCACGCCCTCACCCCATCCACCGCCTCTTCCCCTCACACCCGCAAGTTACGACCCCCGATCACTCAAGGCCACTGATGTTCCTACGAGTCTCCACTGGCATCCACTCGTGGCCATTCAAAATGCTACAGTTCAAATAGGGTATCTCCAAATTTCCCCTGAATTTGTCCCCTAAATAGGTCGCCTACCAAGCATCTCCTATTTCCACGGATGACTAGCAACCGCCCGCATCGAAACATTACAGCAGCGTTGAGCCCTGGTCTCGCACTGGTGCCTCTCGTCGATTAGTGAAGCCTCTGGAAATAACATGAGTGGTATGCAGCCACTACTATCTGGCACTTATCCTGACTCAAATGGTGAAGGTTCTTTTCCGCTCTCCCCTCCTAGGCATTTTCCAGCTCCCCTTGCTCGGGAAACACGCACTCTTCCCAGCTTGAAGGACTGCGATGCAGCCACCTTTCAAGCCAGTCTCTCCAGATTGAAAGAAGTTTGCGGCCAGGAATATATTCCGGCCGTCGAACGAAAGCTGGCCACGAAACCTCCCAAGCTCAATTCAATTGAAGCTTTCAAAGTCCAGGAATTTAAATGTATGGTTCTCCTCTTCCTTTCCCCATCCCAATATTTAACTCTCAATGTCAGCGATCATCCCCCGCATAAAAACACCGTAAACTGTACAGTGTGGAGATAGATATCAAAAAAGACCAAGGAAATGGATATTGGCCCAATTAAGCCAATATCAAACCTAGAAACCATATCCGTCGGCCACTGATGGACCACGCATGGGAAAGATGGGCAAATATCAGTCGAGGACAACACCCCACGCAAGACCACGCAAGCTCACGCGGCGCTCCACTGAGGCCCACGACCAGGAACACGTGTGAAATGAGTGGAAACGTGCCCCCACGCGTGGGAACGCGTGCCCACGCACTCTCACCTCGGTTTTGTCCAGTAACGACCGCCATAGATTCCGGACTCCTGATCCATTATGAATCTTCCTCAGATTATAGAAAGCATCTGTATGCATGAGCCCCAGGTATACAACACGATAACATGCTGTAGCACCACACCAACGACACTGTATTCTTATTCTACCTCTCTGTCTGTAACCAATCAAATCCAATTAAATCAAAGTATCTCCCGAATACTGCCCGGATCAAATCAGCAATCTCATCTCTTGAGTCTTGCGCCCATGCGTGTTGCCAGGCCGGGCTTCCTTGTGGCCCTTTTCTACCACAGTTGAACTAACCTGGCGGTGGTCGTTCTTCCTGTCGTCGGCTTTGTTATGTGGACAATATGTGGTTGCAGACGAGATACGTATACAGTCCGACGTGGAACAAATTCGCTGAGTCATAAACAATATATAAGTGTTGGATGTCGTACTCATTGTATTGTGCATTAGCTTTCGGCAAATGTAAACGTGATGGAAATCTGTAAGGACGGTGTTCCGTCGGGCCGCAAGTCAATTGCCCTGCTCCGCTTTAGCTGTTCGCCTCGACATCCTTGTAACCGCTGTCACTCCATGACGTGAATTTCGTTTCCTTTTTTCCCTTTCGACCATTTGCAGGTTCTGGACCTCGTGAATCCCATTATTCCGGGTCCAATCGCATCCTGGTAAACGACATTTTACTCTCAGGATCGTTTCGGCTCAGGATGTTCAACAGGACACGTACGCTCGGCAGACTGATAACAATCTTATCTGATATGATAACGATATCAGGAGGTGTGATCGTTGTATCAGATAAGCCATAAAAAGGTGAGAGGAATTTCGTCCCCAGCATCAGCCCTTCGCCAATCCGATGTGTGGTCTCATATCTGCATTTTATTCAGACTCGGTCGATCCTCCGTCCGCTCACGACCTGAGGAACAAGCTCAATGCTTCCCTCGAGCTTATCAAGCACCGCGGACCCGACTCCAATGGTGTCTATGTGTCGCCGGATGCTCGTGTTGGTCAGTTCGCAGAAAATTCATTGTTTCTATTTACCACACAGACTCTTATGCGTCTCCTTCCAGGGTTGGGTCATGCCAGGCTCTCGATAATCGACGTTTCGACAGGCCAGCAGCCCCTCTCCGACGAGGATGAACTTGTGCACTGTGTTGTAACTGGCGAGATTTACGACAATGAACGTCTCCGCGCGGAGTTACACAGCCAAGGATACTCGTTCAAGACCCAATCTGACTCCGAGTTGGTGGTTCAATTGTAAGCAAAAACTTAAATTACATTCAGAACCAATGTGAGTTGACGTGGAACGGTGCAACAGATACAAGCGAGATCGGTTCAATCTGCTGCTTAATCTGCGCGGAGAATTTGCGTTTGTCCTGTATGATCTCAAGCGTCGACTCCTGTTCGCCGCGCGGGACAGATTCGGCATTAAACCGCTCTACTACACCACGTTCAAAGGTTGCATCATGTTTGCCAGCGAGATGAAAGCATTCATGGGGCTGGGCTGGCAGGCGCAGTGGGATATCGACAGTATCGTGCATAGCGGTGATTTCGGCGGCGAGCGCACGGTTTTCAAAGGTGTTCAGAAGGTAGGGATTTTATTTTCCTGCCCTGATTGATATGATACTAATGAATCCAGCTGCCTCCCGGATACTTGGCCATCTGTCGGGCAACCGGACAGATTGAGACGCGTTTATACTGGGATATCAGCTTCCCGGCTCCGACCGTTGTGCCGGGTGCAACGATAGATGACATGATTTCGACGGTGCGGGACCTCCTCGTGGAGTCCGTCCGGCTGCGACTTCGGTCAGATGTGCCGCTGGCCGTGTATCTCAGCGGTGGGATCGACAGCTCTGCTGTCGCGGGAATTGCTACGCAGCTGCTCAGAGAAAAGGATCCGGCAGCGAAGTTGACAACGTTCACGTTGGCGTATGTCGGTGAGCTCACGACCAGGTCCTGGAAATAGTATGTTCTCGGTATTAATTTGATTTCAATAGACGATCCCACCACGGACGAATCGCCACTCGCAGCTCACGCGGCTGCACGCATTGGGGCCGACATCCACCTGGTCAGCGCTACCGAAGCCGCCCTAGTCGACGTTCTTGAACAGAGCATTTGGCACTCTGAGCAGCCCAATGTAACTTTCCACGCTGCAGGGAAGATGCTTTTATCCAAGGCTGTCCATGAGGCGGGGTACAAGGTATTCTCTTTAATATCATTCCATTAATGAGGAGCTGAGCATCGCTTCGGCAGGTAGTTCTTTCTGGCGAAGGGTCGGATGAAATATTCGGCGGCTACTCGTTTTTCGCGCTCGACTACCTCCGCGATGCAGACCCTGCTGGCGAAGCTTTGGGCATACCGCTGCCGTCCGAAGCCGAACGTCTTGCCTTATCAGCCAAGTACGCGGTGGGCTCTGGACCTCTCTTTGCATCGGTCGGTGAAAAGGCTGCTCCCAAGTTCAACGCCCCGCGTCCCCTCCTAAGGACTACCTCACATATCGCACCCATGAGCCTGCTCGCCAAGAATGCTGATATCTTCCTGTCCGAAGTACTCGAACACACCGGTGGATCCGACGTCGTGCGGTGCGCCGAGGAAGGCATTGAGCCGATCGTCCGTCATAATTCTGTGATGGGGAAATGGCATAGTTTGAATGTCTCCCTGGTACGTCTCTGAAGCTCTGATCCTGGAAGTTTCTCACTCCAAAAAAGTATGTCATCACCAAGACTCTTCTCGGTAGGATGATCCTCAGCACGACGGGAGATCGCGCGGACATGGCAAATTCCCTTGAAAGTCGTCCACCATTCTTGGATCATCACCTTGTTGAATATGTGCAAAATCTGCCTCCGTGCGTGACCAACATTGGCTCCAGTCTGTTGAGGGCATGTTTGATCAATTTTGCTGCAGGTCTTTGAAAATCATGCCGGTTCACGAAAATGAGTCAAGTGAATGGACGCTTGTCGAAAAATGGATCCTGCGTGAGGCAGCCAAGCCGTTCATCACTGAGGAGGTCTATCATCGCAAGAAGGTCCATTTTAATCCGCCTCCATCTGGTCCACCCGCGGTCCCGAATACGCTTTTACCTCTTCAAAAGCATCTCAAAGCCCGCATCACTCAGGAGAAGGTCGAACATCTCGGGTTCATCGGCTGGTCTGGCATTAAAGATCAGCTGGAGGAATACCTAGAGTCGCCGACATTCCCGCCTCACGGCGGCCTTGATCCCAGGGCTCGAATCTTGATGATCGTGCTTAGCTATATTGTTCTGCAGGAGCGTTTCCACGTTCCGCCTCTCCGATTTTGAGTGGCTCATGTAGGGAAGACTTGATGATTCCTTATCGGAAATCCACTCAGTCTGATATTTGTACCGCAATATTGATAACCTGTCTCAAAAACTTGAGCCGTGAAAGGACGGGTAACGTCTGAGGCGACAATATAACATGCCCTCGGCTTAGAGGGTAACGTACTTGCTGATCGGGGAAAGCTTGAACCATTGCTCCAAGGCAACAAACAAGTCACCGACACCGCCGAGAAAAAAACTAAGGTTTGAGAATGACTGACCCCGGCTGAAGTCAGATAATGTCGAAATTGGTAGTCCTGTGGTACCACGCCCTGACAGTAGGTGATCGACCTTATTATATAAGCATCCATTTCGACTTGGCGCGCCGGACGCGACAAACCTCCATCAACCCAGGTTATGTGGGGCAGAACAACTTTAAACATCAGAAATAATGATATAAACATACTCCTTCCCCTAATTTCCACAGGAAATATGGATAAGAGCCTAAGTCAGCGGTTGTAGCTCATAAATGCTTGCGAGATGTCAAATGGGCGAAGAAAAAATCAGAAAATGGTGAAATCATATAGGGAAGCATTCAAGATCTAAAAACCTCAAAATACATGTTCGATGGCACAACAAGGCAAAGACGCGTGAAATAAATGAGTTGTTTGGTCGTGCATTGTCCATCATTACATAATTCCTGGATCCGGAGGTTTCCAGGTCTGAATTGGCTAATTGTCTGTCTTACCACCGATCATCAGCTTTTTTCCCACGATTTGTTTGTTCCTGATTCCACACCTTCCCTCTTTCAACGAATTTTTTGACTTGTTCAGGCTACGCTCAGGCTATTGACTGGCTGATCCAAATATTGAACTTTGAAAACTCATTCCAACGATGGGCAGACCTTTCCGAGTCAGTGCCACGTCGTAACCACCTGTTTTCAGGTTTCAACCCATCGCAAACTTGAGCCCGAGTCCCCGGCTCTCGGCCCTTTCCCCAACCTGTCTCTCTTTCATCCAGTCTTCAACTGTTCCTGTACTGAAATACTTGGGGGTAATGGCCGTGGCACGGCCCGGCAAACTCGTACTTATGTTTGTTCTCTCTTTTTCTTTTCTATCTCAAAGAGTGACTCATTGTATTACCTCTCTTTAATGGCCGAAGGTCGACGTAAAGCCAGTGGCTCAGAAGGTGGCCGTTGATGGCAACTGTCAATTTTCAAACACCGCTGAAAAGCATTTTCAATTGGAGCAGTAAGACAAGTAAATGGAGTAGTACAAACAAGACATAATTCTGTATTGCATATATCAGATGTGATCTGTAAGTAGGACATCATACTTCGCTTGAATGTTGCCAAGAATTTTGACACGGGGATTCCAAAAATCAGGCATCATCTTGCACCTACGTTCAAAACTTAGTCTTAGACGGAGTGTTACGGAACAGGGACCTCGAATGCGGACGTATGTCCGAGCTCTGCGAGTAGTTGGGGTGAAGCTGAGTAAAACAGGTGAAAGCATTGAGGGCTGAGGGAATAATTAGTTGGTCACTCCCCGGGGAAACCTAACCCGACGCAGTTTCAATTTGACACGTGATTACAAAGCGTGAGGATGGTATGCAGACTCGGAAATGGGCTGTACATTCAATTTAAAGCATGTTTGACGGAGTGCAGGAGGAGACAGAGCGACGGATATGTAGTACCGGAGGAAACATATCCTAGGAATATTTCCCTGCTGAATTCAGCGGGACAGAATTGAAGAAAGCTGGTTGAGTCTATCCTTAATCTGGTCCATTTTGGTATTGATTTGCACAAGGGGGGCCCGCAGAACAAGTGTCTGTGCCGGAGGGAAAACTAAGACTATTCGGAATATTCCCTGCACACAATTCAGCAATGTCGGACTTTGCAAGCCAAATTATCAACTCCCCCGATAAATGATATCAGCTTCCACGTGTCCTGTTGTGTCCATAGTTTCAAGCCGTAGGCAAGTCACTGCCCAAAACATCTCACACGCACAGGTTCGCGTCCTCGGATCTGAATCGGATCCCGTACACTCAAGCTTCGTGTGATGGGACGCTGGTGTGCTGGGTGAGTGCGTGAGGATGACCAGGAGTTCTGTATTGATTTCACAAGGCTACACTGGAGCGCGATCCTTCGGCTAACAGTGAAAGTTCGTATCAGGATCAGGAGAGCCCACCGCCGTGAGAGTCCTCCGCCGTCTCGATGAGTTTTGCACCATCCGGTAAAATTCAATCAGACAACGGAGGGCGCAAACACACCGGGATACTCGCGCCCGCTTCCCACCTGCGCAATCCCCATTCCCGGGCGGGGTATGTAAGCTGCAGGCATGCGAGTGTGATGTCGGCCTGTAGCGTAATTTCGAGCATCTAGGTGGCTACAGCCTAAAAGTGTGTAATGTTGGTTCTCTTGAAGTGGATCGGCCGGCATCCAACCGGCATCCAAGTATTAAGTCCTGCTCCCCAGATAGGTTGGCTTGCGAGTTCATGAAGTCCCCAGTATTCTTTGTAGTTGCAGAGTGAAGGGTCCCAGCGGCACTGTGGCAGCTGAGTGCTCGAAGCAAGGCCTTTTACCCCGGTGATGTCCGGGCCAGTGATGCCATCGCTTGATTGATGGCGGCCCGATCAAACATGCGACCTTGTTGAACGTTGAACTTTGCTTCAACTGGCGCGGAGACAAGAGCATGATTTTTTGAGTCTTCCGGCACGTAATCGTGTATGAACAAAGAAAGACAACAAAGCTGTTGTCAAGAATCGAAAAATACGTAGCACCTGATTCGAACCGCAGCGAGTGCCAAAAGGATTACATAAGAAATGTACAGCCACTAAGCAATCACAAAGAACGAAGGGAAAAGTAGTGGCTGTCCTTTAAAACCGCTTCAACACAGCCACTAAATCCACTAGCACAGCCACTAAATCCGTTACACAAATAGATCTGAGACACTTTTCAACTAGGTCTCTAAAACCTCATTTCGATTGATTATAAACGATTACATAAGTACTCGTAATTCCATAAGGTTGAGACTATGGGAATGATGGCGGAGTCCGGATTCCGCCGGACTCTGCCGGAACATCCCTGCAGGAGATACCCTTCGGGATATTCCCCGCACCTCATACCTTTCTCCCAATCCTTCGCAGCTAATGTTGCCTAGCGATTAATGTGTACATATTTCTTCCCTGCAAATGTCATGCATGTACTTCTTCTTCCTGAAAAAATACCCTCAATTATATGCTAGAACCGTGCATACTCCTGCTGTAAGTGAATTGTCAGCACAAAAACAACTGAACAGATTCACCTCCGGAGGCAGCAGCGACAGAGGCAAGAGACTTGCGTATAGACGACAGGGAGATGAAGTCCCAAAATGGGTGGTGTTCTTAATTGCTGTAAGCCGCGTGCAGCATGGCTTCAAACCGGCATACTTATGAAAAGCCTCACTAAATAATCCTACCATCTCCATACCAATAACTAAGTATACGACATATACGACGGG
>JARKIE010000491.1:0-56793 GCA_029378255.1 Mycena rosella
TTGAGTATTGACCCATTTTCTCTCCATGTTCGAGAGCACAACAGATTCGGCATACTCGAAATCTGCCTGGGTGCGGAATGGAGCCCATGGCTTTGCTTCAGCCTTCGGCGCGAAGGGTTTAACGGAAGTAATTGACTCGTCTGCGACCTCGGGTGTAGCGCCACATCCAGAGAAATGTAGGAAGTGGCCGAGAACTCGTCGTGCGGGTGGGGAACCAATTTAATATAAAATTTTGAGATGATCGACGCAGCAGGGAGGTCGCGCTGAGGGGACATCGCATCCTCCGGGTCAGGTACTGCCAAATCTATATCCATAGACTCTATAAAATGTCTCCTGCGTTGGTGATGGACAAGCGATGGATACATTATATTTACCGGCATCGGTGCGGACATTTGGAACATAATTATCCTCGCTCGCAGAAGACTGTCCCACGGATCAGTTTTGTTTCAACACCCAAATATGTTTCAGACGCACTGGTTCATTCTTGGACGTCTCCTGTCCTGGCTGGTACCGGGCATGGTGTTGCCTCGAGCGCCGCGCCAAGTATTTCTTCTTGCAAGAGCTTTCATGGCGTGCAAAACCCCGGCCGTCGAATCAATTCCACACCACGGGCACGGGCGTTTTGTGGTCAAGTTGGTTGCTCTCGGCATGGCTCAGACGAGCGTGCATCAGACTTTTGACATTCAGCTTGTGAGCTTGTACAAGGTCAAACAAGGTCAGACAAGGTCCCAAGCCCCACCAAAATGCGCGCAAGCTCACAAGCTCACAAACCTATGTCTCAATTATCACAAGGTCACTCGTTCGATCCCGTGTAGTGGTATAAATTCGGAATGAATTGTTCCAATCATCATGACCAGGTATGGTATGGCCATAAGAATTTGTAAGAAGCATCCTCCGATATTTCACAAGGTTTTCCCACTCTATGCTGAAAATTTCGAGAGGTTTTTTCTTCCGATTTGACCTCGTTTGACCTTGTGAGCTTGTCACAAGGTCACAAGGCCAAACAAGCTCCCAGCTGATTGTTAAATGGCTGATGTGCACGATGTGGAAGGGTCTGAAGAGCGGGAAGAGCAGCGCGATCGGTCACTGTGTGACTCGGGAATCAGTGCATTGGCAGCGCTCCACTGCATCTTGGCAGCGCTTCACGGCATCTGCTCCACGACCAACATCTACCTCGACCGCCATGCCCCCACAGCCAGCCCCGCCCGATACCACAGAAAACCGCACAACCGAACGGTATTCGATTCGGATGAGGAGAACCATGAGAACGCGTCTCCGTCACGTTCCAAACCCCCATCGCGTTCTTCTAGTCCGGAGTTGAGTCAGGACCTTACAGCGTCTGAGTTATACAAGGTGCGGTCTCATAAATACCCCGGGCGAGCACTCATTGACATGGCGGTGTATCCAGGCGGCCCGGGACCAGCAGCAGAAGGCCAACGATGCCCGAAAAGAGCTTCACGCCTTGAAGCGTCAATTGGCTGATGTTACTAACGCAGATGATTCGGCACCTCAGCACGGTCGTAAGAGGAAGAAGATGGTCGACGGTGGCTCCGAGGAAGACACGAAGGAAATCAAGAAGCTTGGACACAAATTTGTGATGATGAAAATGATCTGGCTCCCGGACTTGTCTGGTACGATCCACACTAAGCTCGATGACCAATATAATCCCCTCGAGCGCTTCGAGAATCGCGCATCCAAGGTTCAAGGGGAGCTGGCGGACTTGTTGGATTTACTGCCCCAGAAGTTTCACGGGGAGATTATGCAGTCGGAGTGGCTGATTAAAACGGTATGTGTCTTCAACCCTATCCCGCTTCCCGGTTTGGGCAACTTTGCAGTTCCACGAGGCGATGCAAAACCAGCGAAGCAACACCCACACTCGCCTCCGCAGCCAGTGCGGGCCGGAGATCTTCGACTGCACGGCAATCGACCTTTTCAGCATTGAGTCTCGCAGAGATAAATTCCGCCAGATGATAGGCTACGTCGAGCGCGACGACGGATCAGCGCGTTATGATCGGTTCAACGTCCCGTTACTTCACAAGAACTATAACGGATCGTTCGACATCGAAACGGTGTTCCGCGGGCCAATACTTCACCTGGCGAGTTTATTTGGTGGCCATAAATGTGCTTTATTGACCAGTGTATATAGGTGTTCGCCGCGATTACATGTGGAGCGAAGGCGCTCACCGCAATGAAAAAAACTGGCAAACCCAACCAGGCAACGGGGCAAACTGTCTCCCACCTTTGGGCTCTCGATCACTGCACACCCGGCTCGATCGGTGGCACTGCAATATTCGTACGTTTGTTCCCTTCCCGATTATGCCTTTCGTTGAATTGCCATAGGCTCGTTGGGCGGTGTCCGCTGACACAACTCTAACTGCGCAAGGGGTACAGACGGGCATCAACTGGCATGCGGACCTTGAAAAATATATCCAGTATCTTCAAAATGGGCTGGACAAGCGCAAGGCCTCCGTTCTCAAGCTCTTCCGTGAGTGGGACGAGCTTTTTTTCCCCGACTCGGAGACGAGCCTCGCTCGCAACAACGATGACGAGGATCGTGAGGATCAGACGACGAAAGATGTGATGGATATGCTTGATGCAGATGAAGAGGAGGCACCGGCGGAGCCCCAAACTGATGAGTAGTTACAATTCATAGATCATACATGCGCCAGAGGAAGTCAATGTAATATATTCTCGGTGTTGCGCTGAAAATGACTTGCCGATCTGACCCGCCAAATTGCATAGCTTGTATGTCTTCCTTTGCAGAACGGTAACGCCCTCTGTTTTACTTGCACCTACAAGGTCGCGCGTTCAATCCTCACTTCAAGCACTGATTATACTAGGTTTACTGACTTACTAGCTAAATAACTCAGTCCAAGTAGTTAAAGTATTAGAACCCCTTCAAAATGAAGGGACCTATCCTTTTGATTTTCGTTGCCGCACCCCCTCTCTCGCATCCGGTCTTGTCAGGTCCCATATTCCGGATTTTGCGCTCTCAGCCGGATATGGTCTGTCAGACATGATAGCGTCTGATAGCGCTCTAAAGTACATTAGTTAGCATTATATGGGGCCTGGGGACCTGACGGCCTTATAGCGCAATATCACGAGCTATATAGCAATATATGCCAAAAAAGAAATTTGCGACATGTGGGAGCTCCTCAAGATGTGGATTCGCCTTACCGACATCTCCGAGTTCAATATCACCTGGTCTGAAATTCAAGCAATAGCGCCGCCGGCATTCGTCGATTATCTCGTTAAATATTGGATGTCAGACAGAGTCGTGCAAATGTGGTCCGCCGTCTATCGGACGGATCGTTCAATATTCGAAGCATGCAACACAAATATGTTGATTGAAGCGTACGTCGGCTATACCTTTCCCACCCTTCTTCATTTACCCACAGTGCGCGCAGGTGGTATCATGTTCTCAAAGGGAAATTTCTTCAAGGGAAACGGAACAGGCGCATCGACCATTTGCTTAACACTCTCACTGGACCCGTTTTGTCCTACTACGCGATGAAGCAACGTCGCCAAGCTTCTGGCTTCGAAGGCCCGGATATTGTGGCAAGAAAGCGGCAAGACATTCTAGAGCGAAGCAAGGTCTACAAGAAGGATGACATCCTCGAGCTCGGAGAAGACTTCAAGTATCTTGTCCCTTCCTCAACGGATCTCACGAAGCTCTATGAGGTTGACATGGATTCGTACACGTGCACATGTCTGGATTTCCCCTTGACTTTCTACTGCAAGCACGTCTGCGCCGTGCAGGAACTTTTTGAGGAGCATGCCCCTCCTGATGGTGTTCGGACTATTCCGAAAGTCCCCAGTCTGCCCGCTCTGGAACAGCAACCACAAGATTCTCCGCCCATCAGCGAGATCGCTCCCAAGCGTGTTGGGACGGGGCTTGCAGAGAAACTGGACCGACTTGCTGCGCGCCTCAGACAACCTCGCAAGAACGAATTCCCGTCTCTGACCGCGCTTGAGGTTGCTCTGGATACCGCGCTCCTCCAAACAGACAATGGCACTGTGTTACCATTATCGCAGCGCGTCGAGCCGAACGCCAAGTCCGCTTGGAAAGCCACAGCAGCGGCCATGATGCCGGGTATCAAGACGAAGCGGAAGGCCGCGGGGGAGACACCTTACAGCGCCGGCAAGCAAAGCGGGGCCAAAGCCGACAAGAAGTCAAAGCAATCGAGGTGCGTACATCATTTAGCTGCATTCCGCCAGGCTAATACCACCGTATAGCAATCATGTTGGCCCTTCACAAGCCTCTGCTCAACCGAATCCTCCTTCCACAATCACGCCCTTTGCGCTCCACGCCGTGCCTGCCCATCCGCAATACTACATTTACCCGGGTACAAACCTATCCCAGGCTGGACCCTCTGCTCAGACTGCTCCCCCCACATACCATAATCAGCCTGCGTATCACACTCAGCCCGCGTACCACTATCAGCCCGCATACTACCATGTACCACCTAATAATATTTAGCCATTACTTTATGAGCGCGAATTGGGCGCGAAACTATTTATGTTACAACTCTCTGATAGAAATCATTGTGCTTAAGGTAGATCTATGTACACACCGTTCTGACGGGGATGGTTTCGACGAGCCGGTGCGCCGAATTCACCTAAGTCACTGACTTGGCGCCGCGCGCCGCCATCAATAATCGCAGCTGTGCCGTCTATGTGCCGTCCATTCTCCACGATCAATATCTCCTCATTCGGACGTGCTTCTGTGGCGGAATGTGAACAACTGGCTCACCACAGGTGTGACTAGTTTAGGCTCAACATCATCCGCGCGACGCCGAGACTGACCTCCGCCGACATCTTCATGGACTGTCAGCCCGCAATCACTGCCATCGCCTCGCCCAGAGCGCAACCGGGACAATACCTCCTCACCACCTTCCACATCCACCTCCGCCGCCTCCGCCGCCTCCGCACCACGCTCCGCATCCGCATCCATTGGATCCCAGCCCACGTCGGGATCGAAGGGAATGAGGCCGTCGACGCGCGTGCGAAGGAAGCAGCCCAGGGCGCCACTACCCCACTCGCATCACGCATCCGCCACCTCGAGGGCGTCCTCCCCCTGAGCCAAGCGGCCGCCATCACTGCTGGCGCGCACGCGTTCCGCGCGCGCTGGCATGCCGAATGGGCTCAATCCTCCCGCTGCCGCTGCCTCGCGCTCTTTGACGACCCGAGGCTGTCCTCCACCGTCGCACGGATGTACGACGACCTGTCCCGTCCGCAGTGCAGCATACTTACCCAACTCCGGACGATGCACATCGGACTCAACGCGTTCCTCTACCGCTTCCACCTCGCACCCTCACCAGATTGCGCGCTGTGCCTTGTCCCCGAGACGGTGCCCCACTTCCTTCTCACCTGCCCCCGCTTCCGCCTTCAACGATTTGCTCTCATCCTCCGCGTCGGTACCGCCCGCCTCTCCCTCCGCCGCCTACTCGCCACCAAGACGGACCACGGTCCTGTGCTCTCCTTCGTTCGCGACACCGGCCGACTCCCCCGCTACGCGCTCTGAATCTCCCGCCCCACCGCCCGCCCGCTTCTGTCTTGCCGCCCCGTTTTCGGTTTCGTTTTCTTCTTCTTTTCCACTCCCTCCTTCTCTTAAATCATTTTAACGCCTCTTACATACACGACTTGCACGACTTGACACGATACATGGCCCCCAAATCTCATACCACCCTCACAGCAGCACACTACAAGACATACAATCCCACCCTCGCCCACACTTACATCACGTACCTCCCTCCGCGACAGCTAGTATACATTAATCGCCCTACGTACAGCGCGACATGGGCCCCCAGGGGCCCGCATGCGCTCTAATTGAATTTTGATTTGATTTGATTTGATTTAGGTTCGGAGCAAGCCTGTCTCCGCACCGGCAAGCCGGTGAATCTCGGAGAGAGGCTTGGGCTAAACTGCCAGAAATGGACCATGTGTTCGAGAGTCGTTTTCTTAGTCATTTCAGCACAGATTGCCAAGGTTTACATTGATAATTTGTTCATTACATGTCCTTCTATTGATTCAGATGCTCAGATGTGAAATATCTGCTGCTGTTCTTGTCCCTCGCCCAGGTCTCGAGCGGCAAGTTGCATTTCACGTTCACACCAAATAATCAACATGATTGGGGAATTATATGTATATTATGGGCTCAATTGATTCAGAATTTTATTCTCAACAGGTCCTCCAGCGACTTCTAAGCTGAGAACCCATTTATTCATTGAGGAAAATTTACTTTGTTCTTTCGTGAGGTGTGACATAATCTGTGATGGGTGTGACTTCATCCTTCTCAAGGGTTGAACCTGCCAGCCTGGGAGCAGAAAAATATGTGGTGAATTATAGAGAGGCATCAGGTAACTATTTTCATCCCTGAATCAGTGTAGGAAGCTAAGAAACCAGCAATAGAACCTCACGTATGGATGACTAAGCAGATCAAATCTCTTGATTTCTTGCTTTCAAACTACACACTGCAAAATTGTCAATTGTTGGGACAGATAAAATCAATTTAGACATCCTACAATGGCTTGCTATGAAATGGCTAATTCGGATTTGCGACACAAATGGCAAGTGTGGCCAGACAGACACAATTGTGTTTCAACTGATTTGCCAAGAAACACAAATTGTGTCCTTGATTCTGAAGTACTGAGAGATCCTAAGCAAATTCTGAATATGCCAAAAGACTTTCGCACTTCGAATTCATAATGTGTCAGCTGAGACCGAAGGGCCCAAGGGAATTCCTAAAACAGTAGGGAGCATAGAACACATTGCCCTTTTTCAGCATCTTGGCACAAGCCCCTTCTCAGAATTCCCTGCGAAGCACGTGAAGTCATGTGATGAAGGCGGCTTGTTCCGAACCTATGACTAGTTGTGGCGAGGCCGTGGTGATGCGCAAAGTTTAAAAGAGATGGAAGAACTTAATTGAAAAGAATGCGGGAGACAGGACACCTAGGTCTCAACTTATTTGGGTTGAGATGAATGCAAGTAACTAAACAGAGCAAGGGATGAGATGGCCTTGCACAAAGGCGTCGAGGTGGTCCTAGCGGCCCTAGCCACCTCCACCAGCCCAGTCTAGCCGGGCGTCACAGGCCTCGACAAAAATAGACTGGGCGGTGTCTAGGCGACCGTCACCAGGCTGTGCTAGTGGCATAGCAACACATAGCCACACCTCGACGGACCTAGCCGGCAGCTCGGCACAACTAGACAATGACTGATCTACGATGCACACTGATGATTATCATATTTAGGGCTCACCCAGGTGCAATTCAAACACCCAAGCATTGAGTTGCCAGTAGATGGGCCTGGCATTTAATTTACTTCTAGTACTTTCGGTCCCACTGATTTTGTAACCTAAAGTAGTAGAATAAAATTATGACTTGGCTGCCCCGAAACCCATTCAGAAGCCTATGATTCAGATTACAAAAAAGTTCAACTGAAATTGAAAACCGAAAAATTATTGGTATTGGGATTGGAAACGAGGCGACCGAGACTCTGTCTCTCAATTGCACCGAAATCAAAGCCGGAACTCAAAATGTCGCTTCTCATTTCAGCTGTCCCGAAACCTATTAAAATCCCGAATTTTGCTTCGAATTTCAGCCCAAGCCAAAATGCAAACCGAAATTAGTTCCAACCGCGCTAAAATTTATTCCGCAGACGATCCGCAGATTTCAGGGCACTTAGAAACAACTAATTTTGGTTTGCATTTTGGCTTGGGCTGAAATTCGAAGCAAAATTCGGGATTTTAATAGGTTTCGGGAAAGCTGAAATGAGAAACGACATTTTGAGTTCCGGCTTTGATTTCGGTGCAATTGAGAGACAGAGTCTCGGGCGCCTCGTTTCCAATCCCAATACCAATAATTTTTCGGTTTTCAATTTCAGTTGAACTTTTGTGTAATCTGAATCATAGGCTTCCGAATGGGTTTCGGAGCAGCCAAATCATAATTTTATTCTACTACTTCAGGTTACAAAATCAGTGGGACCGAAAGTACTAGAAGTAAATTAAATTTCAGGCCCACCTACTTGCAACTCAACGCTTGGGTGTTTGAATTGTACCTGGGTGGGTTCTAAATATGATAATCGTCGGTGTGACGGTGCTGAATGCAGTAACAGTCAAAATCGGGCAGGTTTTAACGGATCACGGCATAAGGGGTTTCACTGGCGATCATGATTTCGATCGGCAGATTAGCCGATAATGTGATTCGAGCCCATGCTTATTGATAAGGCCCTCCGGGGATCCCTGTAACCTCCTCCTCCCCCTTTCCCCTTGTTATTTTAGCTTGGTATCCACACTCACATTTCCCCCTATCCTCCGACCTCGTACATTTTCGTTGCCCTATATACCCCAGTGTAATACCCTGAGCCACCTTAACTCTACCTGCCTTCCTCTCCAATTACGTTGATGCTACAGCTCTGGATCATCATCCTTTTCCTTTGCGATACACTTGACACGAGTGGAAAGAGGGATACAGACTTTTTTTCATGAGGCAAGGATAGTGATGTGCCGGGTCGGGCTTGCGTCGGGCCCAGAATTTGGCCCGACTCGCAACCTGGGCTTGAACCCGGGCCTCAGCACTGGGTCTTACTCGGGATTCAAATTTTCGAATGAAATGGTAACTTTGAGGCAGGTCAGTATTGGTGAACTGAAATACAGCATCCCCAGCAGATCTTCTCACCTTGAATGTGGCTTGCCACGTTGCAATAGTGGGCCGAACCATTTGATGGACTGATGGTTGAACATCGGCGCTGAAAAAACCCGTCTGTGAGGGCTCAAAAATTTCCAGAATGAGACTTACAGTGAGTAATCATATAGATAACACCCCATCTGCTTCGAAACTTGAATGCAGGGAGCAAAAAATGACAGTCAAGCCCGGGCTCAAGCCCAAGCCTAACCCGACCCGGGACCCACTACTCAAGTCGGGTGGGGCTTGGGATTTTCTCAAGTCCAAGCCCGGGCTTTCAACGAATCAGAATCAAGTGTGACCCGACCCGACCTGCACATCACTAGGCAGGGAAGGACACTGAACAATTTTGCATGGTGCTTGCCTTCTTCTATGTCATGGTAGTTATTGTTGTGAATGTGAGTACCGACTCTCGAGTTATTTAAGTCCAGGCAGCGCTTGCCGGAAGTACTGCCGTGATCTGAATAAATATTGTCAGCCGGTTTAGGCAGGATTTCAATTGCGGGAGTTGCCGTTGTGGGGCCATGATAACAGACCAGCCACTGCGTTCCGGGGCCCGGACGCAGGGGGTCTGCAGACCCGGCGGCATAAGTAGTTGGACCGACCCAGATGCACAACACCCGCAATCGACCCCCTCCCAAATGCAGAACACGTGCAAGGCCTACACGTGCCACGACGCGTCGCGTCGATTTCCAAGTCAAAACCACTCACAAAATTCAAGTACAGGTAGAAACAAGAGGTAAGGACGAAATATCTCTCTCAAACAGATTCATATGCTTCCAACGCGTTCCGTAAATTTATTTATTGAGAAAACTGGGGAGTATTGGCACTCGCAGTCCATCAACTAGGAGCACACATCGATATGGGTGTACAGGTATGTAGATGCACTCCGGAGAGCCGCGTGAGCCGTGGGGTAAAGCGGAGAGTGAGATCTCGCCGTAACGGCACTCGGAGATGGGTGGCAAAGCCAGATTACGGGCGGCACAGGTGCGAATAAAACAATAAGGACTCGGTATTCATCGAGGGACGTACCCTGAGGCAAAGCCATTACGTGGGGAAGGGCCCGCATGGAAATTACAACTTCATGTCTATGCAATCGAGTGGCAAAGAAGTCATATCTTCGCCCGACGGTCGCGCAACATGTAGTTGCATGTCGAATCAATTCATTTGGTGGGGCCGCCCCATCGTAGAAGGGGGAGAAGGGAATACTGGAAGGGTGTCCAGTTTTGGTGTTGTGGAGGAGTGGAAAGCGCCAGAGGTGCCGTCAGAATGATATGTTTGTGCATGTAGAAAGGAACATGTGATCTGCATTTGGGAGGGGGTCGATTGCCCAAGATGATGCACAGGTCTGTTTACATGAAGTACACAAGGTCTGCCTAGGTCTGTCGAGCTCCTTGTTACATAGATACATGAGTTAAATTGAGTTTTGTTCAAACCTTGTCGCGATCACGTTCGGGCGAATTGCGCATGTTTGGTTGAAGGCGGTGCGGCGTGGCATCAATCAGCCATCAGCCGTCTTGAAGCCGCCGCTCGCAGGCCGCTCCATTGCTCCTCACCGCACCCATTGGCCCCTAGACCATGGAAGGCAGAACTGAAGGTAGAGGGCGAACCGGGGACCCTCCCTACCCCCACACCTCGGGCTTAGCAAGACGCGGCCGTGCTACGGGCAGTTCTGCTCCGACGACATCACTAGAGTTTTGCACAATCATTTTCTATTGGTGGAGATTATAGGCAGCATTGGTAGTAGCATATTACAGGGCTCAAAGTAGCAATGGATGGGGATTGGGTTTGGGCAGATCTGCTGAGGTGTGTAGGTACAGGGAGGAAGGATCCACCAACGCGAAGTCGGCAGGACGGAGGTGCTCGGACGCAGATCTGTGCTGACGTTACGGTCGCAGGCCCTGCCTCGGCACCTCGGCACATGGCGGTGCTCGGACACAGCCCCTGCCTCCGGGCCCAGGGAACGCAGTGAGCAGGATTGCCAAATTTCGGCACAACTGCAACTCGAACACCAAAGTATTGAATTACGAAGCAAATCGGCCTGGAATTAGAGCCGAAACTACTGGAATCAGCTCAATTTCAGGCCGATTTTGATTGGGGAGCCAATACTTTTGGTGTCGAGTTGCACATTGGTCGCACCGGAATTTGACAATCATGAGTGTGATTAGGCAGGAGTCCAGATCACAGTTCCGGGAGTTGCCGTTGCGATCGTGCGGGAGCCTTTTCACGCACCGGATTAGGCAGGAGTCCAGACCGCGGTCGCGGAAGTTGCCGTTGTGATCGTGAGGGTTTTTTCAGGTGCCAGATTAGGCAGGAGTCCAGACCGCGGTCGCGGGAGTTGCCGTTGTGATCGAATAAAGCTTTTCAGACGCCGGATTAGGCAGGAGTCCAGATCGTGTGATGGATCACCGGATATTGCCGCTATGATCGGCTGGAATTTTTGGCGACAAACCTGTTTCCCGAGTCGGTTACAGGAAAGTATCTGAATCAGCCATGCGCGAGTTTCTGAAATTCCTTGATGGCCGCACGGCTTGTGCACGGCTTTGGCACAGCCTCATTTTTCTTCTTGCCTTTAACTTTCCTGCTTTCTTCTCCTTTCCAATTGACCACACCCTAGTACCACACCACGATTGTGGCACAAGATCCATGCGCTCTCGCTTGCTCATGCTTGTTGCGTCCCAGAGCCGTGGTCTCAAATATCTGTGGTCCAATGTAGTTACTCATGGTTTGCTTATCCTCTTGCTGAGTTCCCAAGAATAGGATCTGCGCGTCCATATGGATAGTTGGACGCGGGCTCTCACACAATCTGCGCCGACAACTATTATTATCACTTAGTCTTGGCATCTTCTATCAGGGCTGTTATAATTGTCGACAAAAACCAAGGTTGCTTAATTTCACCTTGCTTTCACTGCTCCCACCTTCGTAAATTACAGCGCGGATGCCACCTCAATATTTCACGGGGCGCTTTCTGCTGGTTGGAAAGGATGCTGAATCATACTCTTGTTGTCGAGCATTTCGCCTGAGAGGATCAGCGGTTCTGGCTCGTGGCCCGACGAGTGTGCCGCGTTTCTGACTTGCCCTCGTGGGCTTCACCACCCGTTATATCCCTGTTAGAACCCTGTGCCTTCTATCTTATCCGGCTGCATGACGGGCCGAGCGTTCACTGCAGCATAAAAGCCACACGTTATCCTCCAGACCCCACCAGCGGTTCAGAAATGGTCGCATTTAACAAGTTCTTTGCGTCTGTGTTCCTTGCAATCATATACGCCTCCTCCGGGCTTGCCGCCCCTTGGCCTGTATCGTCCAAGCACCCTACTGGCCGCCTCCGGATCGTTGGCCGTGGGCTCAAGCTGAACACCTTCCACCCAGAGTCGTCGTACGAGGTATGTTTCCGTGCGCCAAAGCGACCGATGGCTAATATCACCTTGTTCAGACTTTCGGGAAGGGGATTGATCACCCTTTGCGCAGGCGGGACGATGTAGGCCTCGAGGATCGCGCCCTCGTCTTCGTTCAGTCCCACCTCAACATCGGTTCGGATGCTGTGGCGTTCAGGAGCGGGTTTGCGGGCGAGGTGTCCGATCATGCATTTGTTCACCAAACTATCGTCAGTGTCCAATTCCTCGGATCACGATTCCCCTGTTTCACTATTAATTTCATGATAGGACGGAATCCCTGTGGCAAATGCCGTCGCCAACGTCGCATTCAACAAGGATGACAAGGTGCGTTCGCGGACATTCCTTCGCGAGTGGATCTTTACCATGAATCCGTTTTAGGTCGTCGCATTCGGTTCTTCCTTCGTCAAAACCAGTGGGTATTCTTTGACTCTGGTGGTCCCATCAGCATCTTACCCCCGCCCTTGAAGATAATGCGGCCCCCTCCATCCCCACGGTCGCCCTCGAGGACGCGATCGCTACTGCAGAGGACGCCCTTGACGGGACCTTCAACGACCACCCTCCCACACTGGAGTTCCTCGCCCTCGAGGACGGCTCCCTACGCCTCACACATGTTATGCAAATTCAGAACGAAGAGACCGCTGCGTGGGTGGAGGCCTTTGTTGACGCGCACACCAAAGAAATCCTCTCCATCACGGACTTTGTAACCAAGGCCTCGGTCAGTCTCCTCGCAGCATCTAACCCTAGTCAAGCCCTCATATCAGAGTCACTGCAGTACCTGGTGCTCCCCATCACAGAGGAAATACTAACGCAGGGATTCCAAACTCTGACGGACCCGGAGGATTTAGCCGGTACGTACTTTCGATTATGGCGGCGGCAGCTAATGTCGTTGTTAAAACTGGGTTAGCTAGGCAAGTGCATTGAAGGACGGACGTGACGTGAATAATGCCTGATTTAAAATCCCAGCCCTGACGGCTGGCACTCCGATGGCACCACCAACACTACGTAAGCTCCCATTCTGTCTCCAAGCAATTTCCCTTTACCCTGCTACGGTCCGCAAGCACCACAGCGTAAGTATCGACTCACATTCGTGAGGATATTTAGCTAAGGGAATCACTAGTGGCAACAATGCCGTCTCCTTCAAGGGCGCAACCACGGCGACCACCACCGAATCTGCGGCCGGGCTCGTGTTCAACTACCCCCAGGACGCGACCATCGCGCCTACAGTTAGCGCCAACGTCGACGCCGCACGCGTAAACGCTTGGTTCTTGGTTAACAGTATCCACGACCTTTCCTACCGCTATGGCTTCACCGAGGTCTGCAAAAATTTTCCGGGTCGTGATTTGCTGAGATTTCTGCGAATCTAGGCCGCGTTCAACTTCCAGAACAATAACTTTGGGAAGGTATTTTGTCATTTGGGTTCCTTCATTTGCTTGGTTGACCATGGTCGCACTACAGGGCGGTGTCGGCAACGACCGCGTCACGATCTCTGTGCAGGACTCGGCCGGTGTCAACAACGCCGACTTCTCGACGCCCCCTGAGTGCGTTGCTTCCGTAGTTGTTGACCGTCAGGAGATTGCTTACCCAGAACTCTAATATACAGCGGTCAATCTGGAGCCATGCGTGAGCCACTGTCTTGCCAGCTGTTTTAAATGCTCATCATCCGCAGGTATGTTCCTCTGGGATATTACCAGCGTAATTATGTCGGTGATCCTCTGGGTCTGATTCTGATTCCAACGTCGTCCAGCCCGAGCGTGACGGTGCCCTCGAGAACGACATCGTTACTCACGAGGTAGGGTTCCCTTACTTACAGCGGGATATCTGTCTGATTTATACTTTCACAGAACACCCACGGAATTACGAACCGCATGACCGGTGGTGGGACTGGAAGGTATTTTCGCATTTAGCTCCCATTCAGTTCATTGATCTACTGGATCCTCTTACGGGTGTCTGCAGACTACCGAAGCCGGCGGCATGGGTGAAGGTTGGTCTGACACCATGGCCGAGTAAGTTTCTCCAATTCTCCATCACCGACCCACGTTAACATTGCTGATGTGCAGCTGGAATGAGAAGACCAGCGCTGCCGTCCCTGACTACGTCTTGGGCCAGTATGTGACCAATAACCCTGCTGGAATTCGTTCGCACCCGTATTCTACCTCTGCGTCAGTACTACGTGCTCAGTTTACTTTCCCGACTAACCTGGACAAACACAAAACCCTAGCACCGTCAACCCGCTCCGCTATTCGAGCCTCACCACACTCACGGAGGTGCACGCCATAGGGGAGGTCTGGTGCAACATTCTGCACAACGTGTACGCCGCACTAGTGGGGGCGCACGGCTTCTCCACGACCGCCAGAACTAACCCCGCTGGAACCGAGGGAAACACTGTCTTCCTCCACCTCTTCATCGACGCACTTACACTCCAACCCTGCAACCCCACCTGTAAATCCATTCTCATGACCAGCGCATCTATGCTAACGCGCTGAAACCAGTCCTCACTGCGCGCACAGCGTGGATCCAGGCGGACGCGAACCGCTACGCGAGCGCCAACGCATGCTTGCTCTGGAACGCGTTTGCCAGCCGTGGACTCGGAACAAACGCCGCGAACCACGTGGATGGCACGGCTGTTCCTGCGGGGTGTTAAGGTGCAAATATTGTTTGCATATTGCTCTATTTCTTCGCAGTAAATCACCCCTTATGCCAATCTTCTCCAAGATTCCCGTCCGATTCCTGATATATTCAAATTAAGCACTTCATGAAAAAATATCGACTATTCTCCTGGTCCTCTAGATCACGCAGGTAAATTTTTAGACTCACTGGAGATGACTTGGAGCTTGTAGAAAATCGGTAGTTTGATTTTTGAGCGAATTGATGGCACATCCAATTCGGTCACATTTCGGGCCTCGATGGGTCCCCCGCGGCTTCAGTCCGTCCTCCAAAAATTGAGCCGCCGAAAATCACTGAAACGTAGAGGCTAAAGGACCTACATGTGGCAGCCGGAGCCAAATGAGCAAAATTTGCGTGCGTACAGAACCGGAGAAAGTCCCATCAAAGTGAACTTGCAGCGAGAGGGTGAGCGATAATATCTACAGCCGGGCATGTGGCGGGATGTCTCCTTTGTCAACATCTGGAATCTATGGAGGAATAAATGACCGCATCAACCGCTCCTAGTTCTGTATAACTGCCAGACGAGAAAAAACCACTGTATAATTGCGTTCAATTCGACCGTTGGGGTGACGCGTGACCCAAATTACCTATTCGACCACTGCCGAAATTTGGCGTGACAGTAACGAAAATTTCGACCAACGAAAATTTTCAATTTGACACTGTCGCGGACGCGATTTTGAACAGATTTCGAGGGGCCGCGACGGAATTTACATTCGACCACCCGGCGGGTGACATGTGACAAACTATCAAGGTTCGCCACCGACCAAGGGGGGAGTGACGCATAACGGTCGAATTCGATGTAATAGTAAAGTACTACACAACATGCGCGGTGGTATTCTCGTACGTAGGCGGTGCATCATCGCGCACAAGCCGTGCAAGTCGCTGTGCGATGCGCTCCACGAGTGCGTCGTCAACCTCCGGCGCAGCGACCGTGTCAACTACAGGGAAATATTGCGCGGGTCTATGTTGGCTGCTCCCGCTGCCGGACGCATCGCTCCCTCCGGCGGGGAAAGTAACTTCATCCGCATAAGCTTGGGCTTTATCGGGGCGGACACGATTGCTGGCGGCGGCCATAATATAATCAGAAGGAATACGTTCGGCATTCGATGATGGAGCAGAAGAAAGCGCTAGCATCTGGTGTGTCGTCCAGTTCCTCATCCCGACGAGGCACCTGCGGACGGCCACGAACACGAGGGCCAGAATGACAATACATATCGCAAATGTTATGTATTTGTTTCCTGGATGGGGAGTTACGCTGCGTGGATAATCTCAGTATACACTAGACGACCAAGGGAGCCACCTACATCACGGCGTCGACCTCCAACGCAGTCCCTCTCGGTCCGGCGGCGAGATTGGTAACATTCAACACATGTTCAGCGGTATTGAGACCGTTGGCCTCGAACTGGACCACCTGAGGAACCCCTCCATTTGGAGCACAGCAATATCCATCCACGACAGTTTCCTCTCCATCTAGATTGACGAGGAAACTGCCGTGGTCCCAACCCTGGGCCCCCATGAACTTGATGGCGGAGCCTGCGAGGAGGATCAGTCTGCGTCCAGCAGGAGGAAAAGAGCAGGACGGGCCTCGGAACTTGACCGACATAGAGTCATTAATGTGTCTTGTCCGCATAACTGCTGCGCCGTGGTATATGGAACCGTACGCTCGAGCCCATTGGCCAGAAGAGTACTTTATTGCGGAGTTGTTGTCCTCCCAGAATTCCTCGGACATGGCAGTTATGTATGTAAATGTGCAGGGAGGGACAAGGTAAAGGAGAGGAGAAGAACAAGGCCTGGGAGAAAGACGCGGACAGGCTTTGCCATCTTTGATATGCGGATTCGGCGTCCTCTCACGCGCGTTTCTGTCACTGTGTCAATCGGTGCCGCGCGCGCTTAACAGTCTAACGTAGAGGGCGAGGATTTCCTCAATTTTGAATCCGGGAGGTATGGATACCTGAATTATAGAGACCAAAGAAAATTCAAGAACCTTGCGAAAAGCCAATCATTAATACAGTTCTGATTTGGCCTTGCTTGCCACTTTACGCGACGCATTCCTCCCACGTGCTGAGGTGATGGCGTGTGGATCGCTCATTAACTAATAACCATGTCAGGGGAGGGCCATATGCATGTACATAGCCGCGACCTCATGACTGATCTCATCAACACATGAGTGATCCCTGTCAGATCCACTGACAATTCCGTGATTCCCTGTTTACGGTGTCGGCTGCGCAACTCGCTTACCCGTTGGTGTTCCGTATTATGTACCAACACTTTTCTGTTCACAACTCCAACAGGCTATCTAACATTAAATTCTACTAGCATCATACTCTGGTATGTGTAAGGTATGTGCTCGAAAGCCGTGGACCCCATTTAGTATCTCCCACACCACAAAGTCCCCCTCCATTCAATCCGGACATCCAGCTACAATAATGCCAGGGTCGGCGCAAATCGGAGGCTCTCGAGGTATCAGAATCCGTCCGGCGGGACAGGCGGTATTGCTGCGGCATTCAGCGGAGTTTCGAATGCCCTGTCAGCCGTCCGTGCCTACACACCGCAACTCTTCTTCTCCTGCTGCTCTCCAATTCTAGTGTAATTCAGCCACATTAATGCATTATCTCCTCCTTCAATACATGGCTCTCCCTGCACCCTGCATACCGGATGGCAGCACTGACTGCATCCCGATTCATTGCGGCTACCGATCACTCACACCTCTTGGAAGTTATCTGCTCCCCCCGACTTCGGACCTATGAAATGTCATTTATTTGGTGAGGTCCAGCTCCCAGGTTCCGAATATATTAGGAGTGGCCATCCATACAACAAGTGGTGAATGCCTGGTCAACTTCAATGCCATCGGCTTGGTGGATTTACGATCAACCGGCACATGCGCGGCGGGGCTTCAACCATTTTATCTGCTGATAGCCGAGCTCCCGTCGGCTCGGAGCTTTGGTTGTATTTGTTTTTGCAGCTCTCGAGTATCCGCGGCCTCCCTATGTTGTTGTGTCTTATTTACATTTCACATGTTTACAGTTTCCAGAAGCATACATACTTAAAGAGGTGGGGGACCTCTAAAGCAAGGTGATCTGATGTCGGTTATTATCTGCGTGTCGATGCTCGCAACTGCTTTTTACCTCCAGCTTGATGGCTCCTCTTGACTCTGACCCAACAAAGACCAAATCTACCATGGTTGTTTTTCTTTTTTTTCTTTTTTTTTTTTTTGGAGCATTGGGAATCTCGATCTCAGTCTGCAGAAGCATTCTAAGGTCTTATGCTTGTGTTACCGGGTATTAGCCAGTTGTTGCCAGGGAAGTTGTCCAAGGAGGAATGCCATTATGCACAAATTTCAACGAGTGTGGGACTCCGACCTGAGTTTATCCTATACCATTTTGCTCAATCAAGGGTCATATACCCACTAAAACCCCCTCTGTAAATGTCCAGTCATCCGGCAGTGCGTCTTCGTCCATTAATAGACCACTCCAAGTATCCAAAATGAGTTCTTTCTTGAATGCCAGTGGTCCAAATGTAATTTTATCGGTCAAAACGCGGTCTTGTCTCAAGGCAGCATTGATTTTACTAAGCCATTGATTGTGGATGTTGGCTGGTGTAGGATTACTGTCCGGATTTCTTATTACACGGTTGACTTGTAGGTTCCATATAAGATGCCAGGCAGTAGACACTAGAATTGCAAATAGTCTCCCCTTCTTTGGCTGTGTGATGCCTTTGTTAGATTTAAATTTCACAAGATTACAGCCTAGGATCAGACCCCAGTTCAGTGTTGGCCAAGAGTTATACTTCATCGACCACAGTTGTCATGTCAGGTTCCATATTAGTTCTCGCTCTGGTGCTTGACACTGTAACACAATGTGCTCTAATGTCTCAGGGACGTCACAAACATGGCATATTCCTCTTATCTCCATAGTATCGATCTGGGTCCAGAAATCCCCCACTCTGAATGTGACCTTGATATGTACAAAGGCTGTTATTTGATCAGGGAGTGGCTCCAATCGGAGTTGTCATCGTGCCGGAATCTCATTCACTGAATCATCCCCAGCAAAGATCCGGAAGCCATTTGTGGTGCTGGATAATCTGAAGTTTGGATCTTAGGTCATTGGTTTCTCAATTTCTACCCCTCCTTGGTTAGCTTCCAATTCCTCTGCTGTCAGCTTAAGCTCATTGCAAAGGTCAGCGATTGGAGCTAACAGATTCCATTTTGGCATAATACAGTCTATCAATATCTGGGCCGTCTCAATGCATTTGCCAGGGTGTACGCAATCAGTTAATTTCGATCTCTGTTGCAAGATGGGCATCCACAGTTTTTACGGGCAATGCCACTACTAGGGTTGATTGTGTGTGGCCGTGTTGCCACCGTAGTTCTCCTTGTATGTTAAAATTCTCAGGACTGAGTTTAAGGAGTTATTTGACCCAATTCTCATCTGGAGGTTCACTCGACACATTAACATCCATTTGGAAGCTCTAACACTGCCTTTTGGTCTTTCTGGTAGACAATTTTTTTCGCTCAGTGGGTGACTTCCCATAAGCATAGATAAATTCCCGAGAATATTTATCCTCTTCCCGCTGCTGCCAAAGCAGCTGTCAGGACCCCATCAATGAGCAACCCAAAATGTTCAAGATTTCTTCTGAATCCAAGAAAATCTGTAGGGGGGGTGCCTACCCTCCCTACAGATTTTATCAGATGGAATAAAAAATTTTGGCATCAAATGTCCACTCTTCACCCTCTTCCCCAACCATTAAGTCGTCGATTCATGTCGTGAAAAATCGAGCAACCTCCCACTACCCATTGGAGTGCATTCCGGCTCTTCTCCAAGGCTGAAGATGAGTTGGATTTATTTATTCTTTCTTATGGGAATGTGGGTCTGTGGTAGACAGCTTGAATATCTTATGGTTTGATGCCATCGCTGGCACTCTCAAACAAGCTCAGAAATGCGCAAATAATATTCTATGCTTATGGGAAGTCATCCAGTCAAACCACAGAATATATTCATATAATATATTCATATTCACTAGCATGAGCTCTGAATGGCTAGTTTAAGGCTAAAACCATTACAACGAACCCTACAAACAAAGAGGTTAAATTATCCACTCTGTGAACGATGGTTGAGGCCAAGGCAGCACTATAATCAGTACTTTATCCTAAAGTATTGCCTTGTTTATGCCGAAGTAAAGACGCGGCGGATCACGTGACCCGGTCCGAGTGTAGCCGTACAGAAAGTGGCTGTCGGACTTAGCGCCGAGGTCGGGATAGATCGGTCGGGCCTAAAATTCATTGCGATTTGTCAGACTCAGGATCATTCCGGGGCTTCGGAACATTAAACTTTCGAACCACTCAACATAAAGAAGTGTAAAGGGTACCGGCATGGAGCTAGAATAAACCCCTACTTTATCTGTGATACTAGTAAATGATGGGGCCAGGACTTTAAGAGTTGAGCTCATGAATAACCTCATTCAAGAGAGGAATTTCAACTCGTGATCGAGTTACCAAGACCGCGACACTGCCCGACTGACATGCCAGGACATATAGGGACCAGGCCAGCCAATGAGAGAAATAGTGCAGGACAAATAGTATACCAGATAACATGCCGAATATCTGTTTGTATACCAATGGTAGTGGCATCACGTAGTGTAAGCATAATTAGAGTAATATAAAGGCAGGGCGGTTCTAGAAGTTTAAGCACTGAATCCTACCCCGACGTATCAGAGGCAACCACCATCACCCCTCTATACCAACAGTTTTGATTTAGGAATTATGCTCTGAACACCCTCCTGTCTGGAGAACATTTGTGAATTTAAGTTTTATTTTTGATCTATTCTGTGTAAGCGGTGAAGAATCGTCTTGAGTACCTGTCTGAACAGGTTGTGTATTAAAGCCGTCTTGAGTACCTATCCGTGGTCCGTTGTCTGTGCGCCTGTGTCTGTGGCCCAAAGGATCTGATATCCAACCAAAACCCGAACTTAAGTTCAACCAAATTCGCTGGCTTCGTGTCATTATTGTCTTTCAGCTGAGAAGCTTATGATCTAAACTCCATGTACTTGTGTTCGGCTCTTGTCAAAACACGCGTAGAATTGTACAGTCTGAAGTACGTTTGCGGAACCATTATCCAAAGTTCTTCAACACAGCTTTACCCACAACAACCTCAACTCTCGGTTTCCTTAGACCTATATTTGTGTCTAACAAGACCCAAATTCATCGGATAAAGATCAGAGGTGTGACAAAAGAGTGTTTAGTGGTTTAATATTCCACCATTGGGAGCTTGTTTGCATTATTCTCAATCATAGTCGCTGCATCCTCTTTCGAATAGTGAGGTTTTGTTCATTTTTCATTTGCATGCTCCGAGTCCGAGCAACCGTTTCATTGTGTTCACCAGGTGCAATACAGACAAACGTACCGAATATCAATTCGGTAGTATCAACTACATTTGGAATACATCACCACTTAGGTGAGTCTGTGCTTCATTTTTCAATCTCCGATGTTCCGGTGATCCGGATGCACCCGAACGTCTGGAATCGAGACTACACCTCTCATCAATCTCATCAATCTCATCACCTGCATCGTCTCTTGATGCTAGTACTACCACTGCAGGCCACATACCTATTCAAGGGATCCCACTCAGACATGGGCCCCGGCCTGTCCGGAGACTGACTGCTTCACCACGTTCTATTTTGAGGAAGTCATCGCATTTTGTGAGAAATGTATGCTGCCCACTATAGAGAGTTTCATGTAGACGACCACCTTAGCCGTACAATCCTTCATACTGCAAATCAATCCCAACCCGTGGTTTCTCGGCTCTCACATATGACATCACGTGTTTTCGAAGTGAGCCAGACGACAGTCACAATGGGAAAAAACATTGTGGAGAATGTGAACTCAAAAAGTCCTAACATCCTTCTCGAGCCTCTCGCGCTCGCGCGCGGTTAATGTATTATTACATTCAATTTGACCATCACCTGTCACTTCCCCCTTGGTCGATAGCGAATATTGGTGTTTCATCATGTGTCACCCACCCCTTGGTCGAATGTAATTTTCGTCACACAGGCGTCAAAACTGCTCCTCCATGGCATGTAAATTTGAAAATTTTCGTTCCGATGGTCGAAAATTTCGGTTCTGTCACGTGAAATTTCAGCCCTGGTTGAATGGTCAAACTGGTAATTCGGATCACGCATCACACCCCCGGTGAATTGAATGTAATTATACAGTATGGTGTTTGTGGCATCAAATCTCCCAAAAGGGTGAAACCGGAAACGGTTTCACCCGAACATGGTAAGCCTTCGCTTCGCTCCGGCAATGTCAATGTACATTTCTCATTGGATCCGTAAGAAATAAAATTTTATTCACATCATTGGGTTCGAGTCCTGTGTTAACTCGAGCCGGAGGCCGGGAGAGTGAACAAGACGCTCCACGGCTCAAAGATATTCCTACCGGCGCGCGGGAAAGTCGAGGGGCGGGTGTGTGTTGATGGGAATTCAAGAGCAAGCCTCGCCGTAACACCACCTGAATTGGGGACATTCCGCGATGAGGGATCCCGAGGGATATTGCCAGAGGAAGAAAACCGTAGCTAGCGAGGTATTGAATTGAATAGCAGCCCTCAGATTAACACGCAGTTCTTGAAGAGCTGAGCGATGGACACATCCAGCCCTTAATATTGCAGGGATTTGGGGGCAGAGAAGGAATGAGCCGGCATATTGGACCGAACATTGCTTCTTTATACTTCACTAACCCGCGACATGGTCGCAGTGGAAGGAATCAGTCTACCTGCGGCGCAGTGGTAATACTACCCATTTGTGAGCTCGTTGGCACTGTGCATGGCGGTTTTTGAGGTTGTAGAACTCGCCTGTCTCGGATCTCCATGGATCACCCCAGTCAGGGTTTAATTTCACAGAAACTGTCGGGGAAGTGGGCACAACAACACTGACGAGGATAACAAGATCTGCCTTCGCTCCGCTCCGGCGGAGGCGGCACTTATGGTACAGAACCAGTGCGGTATTTAAACGGAATTTATCAGAGACCAACCTCTCTGCTTGCGACTTGAATACGGTGTAATTGTGGACTCAACTATGAAGAGGAAGGTGAGTTAACATGCTGGTGGACCATATCTGGGATTGGAAACTAATCAAGGAACAAATAGTCAAGTTAGTAACAGCAGATAGCAATAAACTCAGACAGGAGTGTCGCAACAGGAGCATCGGAATGGAAACCCTCCAAGTTGAAATTTGAAACCGACTGAAGCCACTTCAAATGTTGGCGAGATAAAATAGCACGCGATCGAAGCAACATTTTCAAGGGTAGGCCAAACATGAAGGAGGAACACTGCGGAAGGAGACGTTGCCCATAGACACTGGAGAGCACCTTTGGGACAGGATTTGCACGAGAAGCATCACAGCTAGAGACACTGAGACAGTTTGAGAGCCTTGAATTTGACGACAGCGGGGAAAGATTGAGCAGTGACCTGAAATCCAGAACTCAAATTCATTTATGTGTGGAAGATTTTCGGAGCATTACCCTGCTGCGTAGCAGATAAACTGTGCTTTTTGCGGAGTAGCTGCGCCGACTGTGTGGGAGGTCAGCTGCGATAGAGAACCTAACATTCACAAATGCAAATGGAGGTATTGGGTGCTGTAATGACTGCGTTCAGACAGCGTAGCTCGTCAGACAGTCAGCTGAGAGCGCTCAAAAGAGTCTGTTGCTCTTCCTCAAGCGGTGCAAAGTAAATCGCAGAAAAAGGTTGTATGAGGCTTACCGGCGCCGCGCTGTGGTTGAAATTTTGCTGCGCGATCTCGTGGAAAGCCTGTGGGTAATTTTCCGTAGTGAGTAGTTGTACCGATGGAGCAATGTATCCCACAAATGGTACATACCGATTTAAATTACTGGCGCCATGATCAATCTCCGTACTTACCCCCGTGGGGGGCACGCAAAAATTAAAGCCTCGTGGGCCACGGCGCGTCCAAGTTCTCGCCCTCGGTGCCTTTCCCGGCTACTCCGACTCTCCCGCGCCGATTCCCTATGGTAACTATATCCCCGGTTTGCTCCCCCGCCAGAAAAGATGCCAACGGCTAGTTAAGATGGTTGGCGGACAGCTTTCCTTTCTTGCACTTGGATCGCGCTCTCTAATGAAATGCGGCCTGAGTTGTTCGAGTGAGCCCCATATATGCGCCCAACCAGCCGCTCTTCCCTGCTTCCCATATATCCCCCTCTCCAAGGTCCATCGCCTGCATCCTGATCGTGATTTCGCGTGCCACAATCCCTTGCGGACCCTGATTTTCCCGCATACAAGTTGACACGCCCCGAGTGCCGGCCTCCTTGGTGCACGAGGTTGTGTCGTCGGCGACCGGTCAGTCGTTGCGCTCCTTTCGTGGGTTGGTAGATGGTTTATGGATTCATACGCGTCCTATTTATTTTGCCCCGTTCAACTGGTGCCCCGATTTCAGTTCTCTTTTGAGCTTTCCCATTCCGGCATGTATCCCGCGGTGTCATGCGACTATGATCGCTCTCGTAGTGCTCGCGTGGCACTAGGTGGTACTCGGCTCGTCATGCCGCTCCCCGAAGAACGCGTGTTAATATGCCTCCCGCTTTTACAATTTTTTTCACCCGATCCTTCGCCCACGGCGCACCCGACGCACCCACACCCACGACGGCTTCCTTCGTCGTCACCGGGGATCGCGGACTCCCAAAATATTTCGTTGACGAAAGGGTCCTCCGGTCGTCAACCACTCAAATACTTGGTTACGCAATACAAATCCATCCAGGCACCGCAGAAAACCTCTATTTCCCCCTGTCTTCATTTCTTATTGGTTACTGTAGACTATCCAAGTCCAAGCGCCAAGTTTTCACTCGAATGCTCCAAGGGTGTGCTCTAGCTTCGGTCTATGTTGCTTAAACTCAACGCTAAGCGCAGCATTCTCGGGCTCTTGTCCCTCGGAGCCGAGCCATTTCTGAAAGCCGGTTGCGGAGGCTATATGATTGGCGTTATCGGTCCGGACACGTGTTCTCCATGGGTTGACGACCAACACGTTCCGCATTTCTGGTTCTGGACCTTTCTGGACATTGGCTCGACAACATAACCGAGCGTGCGGACCCAGCTTTTTCATAGTCAAATTGCTGCCTCGCCCAATGTTGTGGGTCCCGAAACTGAAATTGATCTGTTCGAGGAATGCTAATAGCGGTTCGGATACTATCCTTTCATGATCGCGCGATCTCATCTAACTCAAGTCCAAATCAGGCTCATCTGTCTTTTGTTTGATTTGCATAACAGTTATCGCGTGGCGCAGGTTTTAATGTCGCCCCCACGTTCCCTCCCCGCTCTTCTCCAGCCGCGATGGCAATGGGCCACCAGAGCGCGCTATATTCCCCTGGCCATGCCATCGCGGACCATCCGAACGACGCAAGCGCGGGCTATCACTCGCAGATATATGGGGCAACTGGCCTCGGGAGCAATATTCCATGTAAGCGCTTTCGTCATATTCGCCCTCGCAGCCTTTAGACGTCGCGGCCCTTTTTGCGTTTATTGAAATACTCTCTCAGACCGATATCAGGCCCACGAGACCCATACAGACGCCCCTCGGCATTACCACTACGCAGATGGGACGGACACACTAAATTTAAATTTGGCGGAGGAGGTGGACGCGGACGGGAGCATCGCGATTCGCCAGCCTTTCCTGCTCCCAAGGCTGCAGATTCCCAGTCGGTACACCCTCGAACCACCCTCCCCGACGTCCCCTCAGCGCGCCGACGCCCCCGCGCCGGCATTCCCCCCCGCGAGCACCACCCACCTGGGGCTTACGTTCCACCCGTCGCCATTTCGCGGGCCCTTGTCCGCGCCCGACGCGTCCGAAGATTTCCGGGACCACCAGATGTACAAGGATCCGGAGCGCGGCAGTACTCTGCAGCCCTCGGGCAGCACGCTTGGCGCTAGCACCAGCAAGATTGCTAACGCGGACAATGAGCGCCGCAGCCTCAGCCCCGTGCGCGCCCCGCGCCGTACGACGACCACGGCCGTTATTGCGTGTCGGCAATGGTGCGTCGCAGTCGTCCGTCTCTCTTTTCTCACCTCATCGTGTCTTCATTGACAGCCGCTCGCGCAAGATTCGCTGCGACTCGACGCGCCCGCACTGCGCGAATTGCTCGCGCCGCGCGGATATGTGCGAGTACGATACTGCGCCAAAGCGGCGCGGGCCCGATAAGAAGCCTGGGACGCGGCAGCGGCGCTGTAAGACGCGCGTGGACGAGGGCGAGAATGTCCCGCAGCGCAAGCTCTCGAGTAGGCCGGATTCGTCCTCCGGAGCCTCGGCGTCCGCCTCCATAGGCGAGCTACCTTCCCCTGCATCCGTGTCGCCCCCAGACGCCGCCATTGCCTTGTCCACCGCGCCGCAGGCCGAGCGGCCGACGAAAAGACAGAAGGTCTCCAAGCGCGAGGTGAGGACGCAGAGCCTGGGCGATCTTGCGGAACGGGTACAGCAGCAACCTTCCCGCGCCCCCGCCGTCGCTGCGCACACCTACGGCCGCGCCATCCGCCCCCTCCCGCCACAGCCACATAGCCCGTCGACGGAGCAGGGGCCACTGCGGATATCGACCGATGATGCGGTTCTGCTACGAGTGCGTAGTGCTCCTTCCCTTTCTTTCGAACGTCTGTTGATTATCTCCCAGCGCACGCAGCCCTCCTCCGCGCAGCCACCTTCTTCGACACGGCCGCTATCCTCGGCACATCCACCATCTTCGATGTCCAGCGCGCAATACCTCGGGACGCCGTCATCTGCGTCCTACACCTATAACGTGTCGCCTTTCGAGCAGACGACGGGCTACGAGTTAGGGCACCAACCCCCGTCGGCACACGTGGACCACCCACAGTTCCCCGGTCTCCCTTCTGCAGCGGTGCAGGCGACCCAGCAGGGCTGGTGGGAGGCGTTCCTGCGTTCATACACGTCAGCGCCCTTATCTATTGGATCCGATAACGCCCATTAACACTCGCTCTACAGCCTGCGCGAGATTGCAACCGAGCTTAACTTCCTGTACGTGAGTTCTGCTTGTCCAGGCAATCTGTTTGACGCCACGACCCGCAGATTCTCGGAGTCCTCAATCACGCTCTCGTTCGTGAACATCGGCTTCCTCCTCGAAACGCTGTGGAGCCCCACCAAGTACCTTACACTGCAGCCTGCCTTCGTCCTTGCCTCGATGGCTCTCGCAGTCCTAATCCGCTCGAGCGAGACGGAACGCGGCGCCCAGGGGCGCGAGCGCGCCGCATTCCTGCGCCACTCCGCCCAGGACGCGCTCGAACGTGCGTGGCGCGAGGGTATGTGGGTCGACGCGACCCTCGCGGAGGCTGCCTTGGTGCGTCTGTTTCCTTATGCCCGCTTGCTCTGCTCAAATCTCCGCCAGCTCCTCGCTCTATATGAGTACTCGGCCCATCCGGACTACCACCCCGACCGCCTCGCGCGCGCGTTCGTCTTCCTTGACGAGGTGTTTAACGCGCTCGGACTCACCGCCGCGGACGCCAACAGCGGCGCGGACGTGTGTCGTTACGCGCGCGGCGCGGCTCCGGTCGTCGATGTACACGCGGGGATGCAGTGTGGCTGCATTCCGCCCGGAAGCCCGCCGCGCGACGCCGACAGCGTGTGGGCGAGCGCCCTGCCCTGGGACCCGAGCTGGGACGAGCAGAAGGTGCGCGACGAGGAGTGCCGGCGCATGTGCTGGGGCGCACTGAGCCTCGTCACGAGCTTCCGCACGGAATGCATGGCGCTGGGCCGCCCGGACGACTGCGCGGCACTGTGCCTGTGCGATCCGGCCAACGTATGTTCTTTCCTTTGTTCCTCATGTAAACGTGGGACTGATGCGTGTTCGCTAGTATCTCCTGCTGTTCCCAAACGAGCTGTACGACCGCGGCGGGTTCGGCGGTGGGCGGCAGGACGGGGGAATGCACCCGAAGAACGCAATCTGGGCGCTGTTCTGCCGCAGTATGCTACTGGCGAACTTCTGCGCCAACGTCGCCATACAGCCCGTCGACAGCGCGGACGCACGTGAGACGCAGGCGGAGGCGCTGCAAGAGGCGTGGCATGAGACGCAGGCCGTCCAGGACACACTCGACGCGCACAGCTGCAACCTGCACACTGCAGTAGCGTACCTCTGCCGCGAGAATGTGTCCAAGTATGTCCCCCCACCCCGGCGACGACGCTTAACTGACGTCTTTCTTCCTCAGCGCGCAGATGATCATCACGAAGATGTTAAGGAGGTTAGCATTCGTTCCTGCTTTTTAAGGCTCTGATGACCATGAGCTCCATAGCTTGCAAGGACTCGCTCCGGGAAACCGCCCCGGCCCTCTCTTCAATCGCAGGCAAGCGGAGGAATGGAGTACGTCTCTCGCTATGCCCCGTGTCACCACGTCCTGATTGCCCTCGTCCACAGTCCGCTATCAGAACGAAGTCATCCAGCGCGTGACCCTCTCCATCCAGTACCTTTCCGACCCGCGGGCGAGTCCACTCGCCCAGCGCCCCTTCGCGGTGCCGTGGTTCTACCACCAGCTTGCCATGTAAGCCCGCCTTTCCTGCCGCTGGGCCCCGTCGCTCACCAGTGTTTCGTATAGCTGCCTGCTTCTCTGGGAGAACGACACGGCACTCGGCGAAGTGCTTGAGCTCGCCAAGCTCTTCCTCTACCCCCTCGGCGTGATGAACGCGCTATGGCCCTGCCCGCGTGCGTTCGCCTCTATTCATTCATGCAGCGCCGCTGACGCCGTGTTTTGGTTAGTGATCCAGCAGCAGTGCACCGCCCTGCAGAAGCGGCTTGACGCGCACTGTAGAGCGGCGGGGCACGCACCACCTGCGGCCTATGCGCTAGCAGCCGTCCACCGCGAGGCGTAGGCTCCCTCCCTGTCCATGTCCATCTGCATCCTTACGCTATCTCCATTGCATCTGCTTGCCTACAACTCACCCTACACTGTTCTAATGCGCCTTGGTGGTCTAGTCATACCCGTACTGTATCCTATAACACGTTTCACCGTTCCTCCATACCCTACAGTTCGTGTATCGTTTGTGTCCTCTTCGCCTGTAGTAGATTTTTTAGCGCCGCCGCTGTATTGCTTGCCTACGTACCTATTGTATATTCCTGTCACTCTGTCTTTGGCGTTCTTGTAATTCCCAGCGCCCGAAATCCCTGGAACCTACCTATTCTGTCTAGCGATGTCCAAATCCGGATGTGCGCATTTTGAGTTTTGCTCCGTCCTCCTTGGCTTTATCTCGGCGGAGTTCTCCGGAATAGCTGCCTCGACCGGCCCTCCAGCGACGTCAGAAATTTCTGCGGCATTCGACCAGGAATAACGACTGAAGGAATTACCGGTCAGAGAGGCGCAATTTCCGTGGCAGTGCCGAATGATCCGAGATCTGATGGTAGTGATGGATTCCACTGATTGGCTAACGTCCTTATCGCGGCGATGACCTCCAAGACTCGAATTCTAACGAATTGTGGCTGGACACCTTCAATCGTCTCCCCAGAATCAATCTGAAAAATTTCTGCGTGGTGTATCGCGTCTCCCCCGGCTTATCTCGTTCCCTCCTCTTTGCCGATTTCGATTCTACCCGTTACCCGTACTATACGCCGCGGCAACGTTCAGGGTGTCTGGTTCCTTCCTGCTGCTGCGGAGGTTGAGAGATCGCTCGAGCGTTTGAGATTCTGGTGCTCTCCTGCCACAGCGCCCCTCGTTCGTTCGTGCAGAATCGCGCCCTGACGATCTTGTGACGATCCGCATTGGATCTTAAACACAGATATACCGTACATCCTGCTGTCCGAATTATCGAAGATGATTCGCCCCTGGGTATCAAAGATGATTCTCCCATCCTCTCCATAATGCTCGCGGTGCCGCCATTTCCGCAGGTGGAGAAACTATAGGTCACCATGATTCTTCCCAGGTACCTCCTGGTCCTGCTACCCAATGTTCCTGCCCTCAGGATCCTTCTGATTGTGTGTCACGGCTCATCCTGATGTCCGGACTCTTGAGCGACTATAGTGGACCTTGCGACACCGTGCATATATTTCTCCTGTGCCCTATGGTAAACCGCCTCCGTTACACTTCCTACGAATTCACAATGCAGCTGAAACCACACCATTTGCATATCTTTTTTGGGACTCGCGGAGGTGTGAGCCTCAAGGCGCGCATCAGTATTGCAATTTGAGTTAACTAATGACAAAATCCCAGACAACCGACTTGGGGATTACTCGCCCGATTTAGAGGATGTGTGCGCCGCACTAGATTTCCCGATGTGAGGTCCCTCTGGCTTGAAGGATACGATTTTCTCGCATGTTGCGCGATGGATCGGTGGAAGAAGACGCTACCGAGTACTGGGCCCAAGCTGTTGCCTCAATATATACTCATCAGGATTTTATGTCGCCTTCTGGGAGATCCGGAATGACGAAGAACAACTGTTCCGCTTTTCATTCTAAAATCTAATTTATCTGACATACCAATTCTGCCAGTTCAGTTCCCGTTACGCAAGAGGTGAATTGGGAAAGATCCCTGTCCAACCATGTTTGTATCGAGGCATTACCGTGAACCTTCCACTTCGCAAGGAGACGAACGGAACCGTGCGTTGTTCCTTCGCCCGGTTGATTTCGCTTGGCTGACCCGAGTGTCTTGCAGGAATCGGACCCGAACCGGAGCTCGACGACGAATGCGTACATGTTGGAGGTGATTACTTATACTATCCTCGTTATCAACATCACGCTCATTATTAACACCACTCTCATTATTCCAATTGCTCGTTTCGCCTGTCAACGCCAACTCCTACGCTGCCTGGATTCTGTCCTTCAGAATGGCAGGATCATCCCGCAGATCTGAACCTGCCGCTCACACTTGACCTGTGCGCACGCTGCTCCTGATCACCTCACGACGCCTACTAACCCGGTCCCCCCTGGCCTACTCACAGCGTCAACAAACCTAGTTGTAAAATTACGGCGACATCCGTCCGCTCACGAGTTGGGCGAGTGCTATCATCCGCGCCAGGAGCACTCGCCCACGCGTGACGTTGCGAAGAGCTGCCGCTACGATCGACTACTACAACTACCATCGTGCTGCACTAACCCTGGATTCCTAACCCTTCCGTCTACTAGGCTGGTTCCAAAGATCCGGAGCACTACGACAACTCTGTCGGTGCCGGAGGTGATGACGAAATCGCGGAGGCGAGGCCGGTGTCTCATGCGGCAGACGGGACGACCAATTAAGAACAATTCTCATTGACACATAAGAGGATGTATATATTCTTGTGCTCCCCGGCTGTACACCGTAAATTGATCTTCCGTCCGCCAACATCATGTGAAGAATATCACTGGGACGGAGACGATATCCACCGCGCTGGGGGCCTGGAAAATTTAATGTTTTCCAACACTTGATTCCGCGTCTGATTGTGGAACGTACCCCGTACGGAGAGTACGGAGAGTAGCTCTCTATCTAGTATACTGTGTGATTTCCGGGCCTGGTAACCTCATAGGTGAAGAACGGATGGACCTGGATCGAATAGAGTGCGCTGCCGTACGATCCGGAGTTGCTCGTCAGAAAGAAGTCCTCCACGACCTGGCCGCAGAGGAGATAACTACGCTGATTTTTTTGACTGCGGGCGAGTGGATCAGGCTGGTCAAATAATGGAAGAGACATTCAGCCACCTTGCCTCCTTGAAATACCGGCCGGAATCGTAGTTAAGGTTGAAGGGCTGGTCGGGCGTTTCAGTCGCGGAAGACGTGAAACATCGTTACCCACTTTTTCAATAGACAGATGCGGGCCTGACTTTAGAGAAACGATCGTTACCGCCCAGGTGTAACCTATACGAGCGAATAATGGTGTAGCGTCTGTTTATAAGAGACTAGGTGTAACTGGCGGCAGAGAGCGCCGTGAGTATCCACGATGTGAGTCCGAGTCTCATGGGGGCGTGGGAAAAAAGGGTGGGTGGGCCTCGTATGTATTCACAGTGGATTCCGGCATCGTGCGATTGCTGTGGCCATGGGTGCCGTACGATCGTGGGACCATTATGACCGAGACACATCTAGGCCGACGAAGAAGACTACATACGTATGAAATTATGTCGTGAGAAGCGGCCCTTGAACAGCCCAGACATGCCGATACTCAATGTAACTCGCTTGAGGTCCCTCGTCGGACGGTGTGCGGGAATTCGAGGGAAAATACGACATGGCCGACGCTTCGGGAATCTTGCACCGTTGAGGAATTACGACGTAGTGTTCCGCCATGCGGCGGTCAGAACAACGTCATGTGTGGAATTTCTGGGCCTTGCATTCAGTTAGATTCAGTACTTGTAACGAAGGCAGGCGGCCGCAGGCCGTTCGTCAATTCAACTTGAGTTAAACGGAGCAACATGCGTTACATATGCAGATACATATACAGGCCGGCTCTCTTTTTCCTCGTCGGATATAGTATCAAAGAGAAGAATCGAGGAAAGGGGCGCCATCTCCTTAGCAAAAAGCCTTAGGAAATTCGGGAAGGTTCAACTCACCTCAACCGGGACCTCGTTCGGCCGATAGTGCCGCCGGCCGATCGATATTGAAAGTCCGACGTCCCGTTCGGCGTTGACGTCAGCCCTTTGTCCCAAACTAGCATGCCAGCGAGCGTCCGGTCCGACAACAGCCTCGAGCTTCCTCCAACGCCGCCTCTTACTGGTCCCGAACTTCGCTTACGTCTCATCGAAGTTGAGGAAAAGGAGACTGACCTAGAGTTGGGGCTGGCACGTCTGCGGATCGAAAAGAAACAGATTTTCAAGGGTCTCGATACCCTGATTTATCCCATTCTGACCCTGCCTCCCGAAATAACCTCTGAAATCTTTCTCCGCTACGTCGACAGCCCCCACTTTCGTTACACCCACGATCCACACCACAGCCCGCTGCGATTGGCGAGTGTTTGCAGAGCGTGGCGGGCGGTGGCGCTGTCAACTCAAGCCCTCTGGACTCACTTTTACGCTGGGCCTAATGACATTGGGGGCCCAGCTGGCGAGGAGAGCCTATCCAGGCGCTTACAGGTCTGGCTTCCACGTGCCGGAAGTCTCCCTGTAACTCTGAAGATGAGTTTGCCCACATCGGCTTCGAAGGATATGGTCCTGTCGATCCTCGCCCGCCACTCTTCACAATGGAGAAATCTCGACTTGCAATCTGCGGAGCCATTTTGCTTCCCGATCGATAGCATTCGCGCACCCCTCTCCTCGCTCAAAAAAATCCAACTAAATATCGATTATTTACCCCTGGACGGGTCTGGCTGTATTACCGCATTTTTTAACGCGCCGCAGCTTCGGGAGGCCCATCTCGACAGGTTGTCCCTCTCACGGATTTCGCTTCCCTGGATCCAACTCACAAACCTTAAACTGTGGGGCCAATCTCTTTCCGACTGCTTGGAAATCCTGGACCAGACCCCGAATCTAGAGAGTCTGGACTGCGCCGTGAGCCCGGCACCATTCTGGGTCACTATGCCTGCACCACACGTTCGCACCATGATCCACCTCCGCACTCTCCACTGCATGTTCGATCGAGATTTAAAGATCCTCGACCATCTTATGCTCCCCACGCTCAGACAGCTCGAACTGTTCGATCTCACATCGGAAGGTCACGCACGAGTAGAATCCCTCGTCGCGCGGTCTGGATGCTGCGTGCAGTCGCTCTACCTTGGGCGGACATCATTGACGCAGTCCTACGCCTGTCTTTCCACTCTGCATTCCCTCACCGAAATCACGATGCCCTCGCCGACGTGGTCTTCTGGCGATTTCTCCGAGTTTTTCGATTGGATGGCCGAAACCGGTGGCCTACTCCCCGCTCTGAAATCATTGAATATGGATCGATGCCCGGCCTATATCGACATTTGCTCGCTTGCGACGATGCTTGTCGCGCGTCGGAAAGGCAGGGCGGGGGCGGCAAAACTCCAGTCGTTTCGGCTGTCAATCGAAGACCATTATCTTCGTGAAGGGAGAGTCGAGCAAGCTTTAGCAGACCTCGTCGAGTTGCGCGCCCAGGGATTGAAGGTGGACATGCATTCGCTTCCTAAATGGGCCACGGCGAATATCAATTTACAAATGGTAGTTCTTGCGTTTTTCCCTTTGGCTCTCCTTTCTGACTTTCGTCGCAGATGGATGAGTTCAACATTAGCGGGACTGTTTAATCCCCCTCCGATCCCCAGGTCTTGTATGGATTTGGTGTCGAAAATATGCCCATGCTAACCACCGATCAGATTTGAGACGTGGAATGATTTTTAGCCACGGCAACATGTTCTACTCACCTTCAGCTGTATCCAAGTCTCCGGTCAAGTAGCTCCGCCTGTGAGAATTCAGTGACATTCTCATGGTTCCCCACCCTCTGTGACGCCTTTCGGTCAGTCGTGTGTCTCCGTAAACTTTATCCGTCGTTGCCAGAAGTACACGGAGCGCTCATGATCATGTAATGAACCAGTAGTATGTAATTCGGAGACATCGGCGCACTGGATATTACAATGTAAGGATAGCGATCGACAACATTCATATCAGGCTCTTCATCCACTGGCTCTGTTTCTCCAAATCCAACACAGCTCTGGTCCACACGGACGGCGGATAGACGGAGCACATCTGCATAAAAATCGGCAAGCCGTGCAGGGCGTTCGGCGAGCAGAGGATTGCGCACGACGGTCGTGTAACACCCCATTTCCGCCTGCGACCATCCGTTTCTGGCCTCGTCACCATTTGATCGCTTTGTCCTCCTGCTCGTGCGGTGGACATTCTGTGAGCGTGTGCTATGGCGCAATGCGAGCGTCGAAATCGAGAGGCGCGTCCTCTTCAGGGGATCGACTCGGGCAGAACGTCCTCGCGGGAGTATGCGTCGAAGGCGCCGTAGTACTAGCACCTGCATTTTTTAATTCCTTGGACGTATGTACTAGTACACTGCGCAAGCCAACGGTTCAAAGTTGGCGAACTTCGCCGACGCAGCCTACTCAAACATGCCTTCACGTTGCTGTCACGCGTATTTCTTCATGAAGCCGTCGTCGTCCTCAACAGATTCAGAGGTTCGTGGAACCGAAGAACCAAGATAGAATTGCTCACGAAGATAATCGAAGGGATCCAGGATCTCAGGCCGATTAATTTGTTTAGGATTGGCGGGAGCTCGCAAAAGAAGTCCATTACATGCATATGGAGTTCCCCACTAGGTACGGGTCCCGCTAGATAATTTTCCTCTGCTCATCCATGTTTCCGATTCAGGCCTTAAAGTGATAACACGACGCTATATAACATCGCATGTCAGCATTCGCACTTGAATCAATGGAAGGCGACAAATTTCAAGTCTTCCAGCCTGCTTCTGGGCGAAGAAGCTATCAGTATGCGCCCAAAACAAATCGCTCTCTTGTAAGCCAAGCACCCAGTCCGTCTCTACGACAACTACACGCGGGGCGTCAACGGGGAGCTGGCGGGCGATGCACTCGCCATCGACGAAAACTTCTGCCCACAGGATGAGTATTCGGCAGATCGGCTAGTATGGTGAGCGCCACGGCAGTGGAGCTTGCACACGGAATGGCAGATGAGCAAGGGCGGGGAAATGCGCTATGTGGGACCAATGAGGCTAGTCTGCCGCGACACTGGCGTTAGACTCGAAGAGGTGCGCGTCAGCATTAAATAAATGCATATAGCTAATGCTGTCGAAGAACGGGAGATTGAAGTGCGGCGTATTCGGATCAGGGGTCGGGATCATATCGGCCGCGACGCTTAGGTGAGTTGCCAGTTTCTGTGTGCTAACATCAAGAGAAGCCGGCGGTCGGAGAGGTCGCCAATCAGGGCGATATGCATGACTCCAGTGCACCGAAGGAGCACATCCAACAGTTCAGGATTAGGCCAGCTCTCGTTGAAGCAAGGATCGGCCCATGGCATCGTGGTCAGCACTACCTGTCGTACAGCCGCCAGGAATTGGGGTGGTTTAGTTTGTGCGGCGCGTCGAATGGCGAGGTCCGAATTGCTTCTGGGTGTGTATGTGGTGATTTTGATTCGGGTGTAGAGCAGAAGTTCCAGCCTGCCAGGAGCTCAATCGTATGCGACACATTAAATGGGGACCACTTGCCAATCGAGCACATGGCGCGCAACCCGCAGAAGCGTAGGGATCATCTCTGGGTGAAAGAGTACAACGCAATCGAATATCTTTCGCTCCAGTTCGGGGGATAGAAAGGGGGTAACTCGGCTGCGACCCTCGGAGTCGCCGGCGCGTCAGTGGCGGTCTCGGATGTTTCGGGGGGCGCCAAATAATAACGATTCAGAGAACCTGCGAATCTGTTAGAGGATCCCAAAGAAGGAGGACCCAAACTCACCGTTGATTTCTCCTTTGTGCTTGCGAGAAATAAATCCGTCCGCGCGCTCCCACATATCGTGACCGCCTCGGATGGTAAGGTACCAGTCATCCCTGGGATTCTCGTCACTCAATATGACGACCCGTTCGTTATGAAGCGAGACGTCCTTAGCTAGCGCCTTGGCGGCCGGTCCGCCTGTGCATAGCATGAGTAGGGCCTGCAGGGACTTGCAACCGGTAAAGATGTCGCGGAACATATGAGCCGGAGAGCCGTCAAAGAGCGCTAGATGTGTAAGTTTGGGGAGACGACACAAATTGTGCACCTGGAGGCGATCGAGTTGCAGCGCCCCATCTCGGCCGTCGAAGTCAGCCAGCAGAAGATGGCTGAGGTTTTGAAAGAAGGGGAGCGAGAAATCGATGGCGCCATCCGAGACGCTCACGAACATGACAAGGCGCTTGAGTCGCATCTCTAACATCGGGAGCAGACAAGATGTTGCTGGGTTGCTGCATAATAGGAGAAGATTGACGACACCCATACAGGCACGCAGCAACTTTGCGAGCTCGCGGTCGGACCACGCGTCTTTCGACTGACGCGACGCGTAAGGAGACCAGTGGACTGGAAACAGGAACATCTGTCGAACGCTGTGGGGGAACAGATCGGCTCTGGTGTCGATGGCTCGTAGGATTGCAATGTCGACGTCGGTCTTCTGTTCCCGTCCACCAACGGCAACCATATTGTATAGCACTGGTTCTGTCCTGGCAAAGTTTTCAAGACCATGGGCCATTCAAGGACACTCACCAGAAGAGGACCCGGTGCACGACGCATAAGAACCTCGGGATCATTTTGGGATGCAGAAAGGCTGCAGTCTCAGATTTCCCGTTCCAACTCCGGGGAAAACCTAGGGTCGTCCGATTGGACTGTTTTCGTTAGGCGCTCGGTAGTGGGCATAAGCACGACGTTCGCTGGAAGCTGAGTGGCGTGTGCCCTGCGGACTGCAGAGTGAAGTTGACAAATTGATCCGAGTCTGTGGGTGATTGGAAGCTTGATCGGGTCAGTGATCCGATGATCTCGCACATGGCCGTCTACAAGCATCTGCAATTTGAATGTACATGTACAACTTGATGCGCATGTTTTACCATCAGTGTGCTTTCAAAACTCAAATTTTCGACCAGTCTGAGGCGGAGAGTCACACGGAAACTGCTGCCGACGGGATTCGCGTGCGACGGCTCGGGGGAATGGAACTGAGCGATAAGCTCAGACGATCGTAATATATTTCCGCCCAGGAACGCACACACACGTTCGCGTGCAACTCTCAGGGAGGATATGATTGTTGAGCATTCGGACACTCTAGAGTTGATGCTAAGTAATCGTCCGGATGACGAATAATGCATCGGACAGTCACCACCAGCTCGCAGCGATCGATGATGTATGGGAACTAGTACAAATTATTGCCAGTACCCACCGCACGCCTTCGGCTCGTGCGCGCAAATAAGCTGGGAGTAGTTGTGCGGGGGGGAAGGATTGTCACAAGTGCAGCATTGGACCCGTCTTCGGTTCTTGATGACCAGACGGGAGTAATTCCTAAAGACGGGATGGTGCGGAGTAGAAACCATCCAAAGATAGCATATTACATCCGAGGAGGGATTACGGAAGGTGGGAATGCGCAGGGTGTAAACTCGCGACCAATATATGTATAGTTTCCCATGGCGGATGGCATAAAGCTCGCGCCGATAGGATGCGAGTTCGTGAATCACCGATATGCCTTTTCAGCCCACCGTTGGTCAAATTCGCTTCGGCAACATTATAAAATGCTTGAGCGCTACTGTGACCACTTTGGAGGCTGTCTCGCAAAGCCTTCAGACACCTTTCCTGGGACCAATCTCAACAACGATGCGGTCGCTCTTGACTTCTGTACAGGTGAATGTAATTTTCAGCATATTCTCACCCCATCTGACACAACTTCTGCAGGCTGTCAAGAAGAGCAGAGGGGAATGTACACGAATGCTGGAGCAAATCCACGGGCTCCTTTATACCATTATCCAACTTCATATAACAGCAAGTCCTGAGGAAGGATTGTCACTAACCATGTTGAAAAATCTGGGGAAATTCACTGAGTCCTTGCCGGCCTATGTCCGTTGTTCTGAATTCTGACACAATCTTGAAAGGACCCTTCACAAGATTCACACTTTTGTGGAAGCCCAGCAGGAAAAGAGCATGATAAAAAAGTTCTTCCGGCAAGGCGAAATGAGCACTTTACTCAAAGGCTGTCATACGGGACTGGACCAAGCTCTCGAGGGGTTCAAGGTTGATTCTGTGTTTTCATTTTCCCGCGGTTGAGTAAAACAGAGAGTAGATTCAAGACATACATATTTTGCGGGATGCCACAGAAATGCAACGGTATGCCGAGAAGACACACGATGAGGTGCTGGAGTTGATTTCGGCACTCTCCGATGAAGGAAGTTCTGACAGGGGATCTTTGGTGTGTAATGGAACCTATTTCCACTTTCCTGTTCAAAATTTGACCTTCACAGACCAGCAAGGTCCTTTCAAGTTCCAAGAATAGGTAACCTCAGATTCAATACCTCGTTAGCTCATTCAAATATTGTCCAGTTCGAACTCACTGTTGCTGTTGCCCTCTGAGCCCAAGATGTTTCGGGGTCGTGAATCTGAACTCGCCGCTATCATTGAAATCTTTACCCAAGAGTCGGCACCACATGTAGCAATTTTGGGAGGAGGGGGAATGGGGAAGACAAGCTTGGCAAGGGCTGTTTAACACCACTCCGAAATCACCGCTAGATATCAGCAGGATCGATTCTTCGTTGCTTGTGACACCATATCAGATGGAATTCAACTGGCAGCGCTCATCGGCGCTCATCTTGGACTCAACCCTGGGAAAGACCTGACGGGACCGGTCATCCATCATCTTTCTAGGACCCCACCTTCTCTGTTGGTCTTGGACAACCTGGAGACAGTTTGGGAGCCACGAAATACTCGCCAGGCAGTTGAAAACTTCTTGGCCTTGCTTGCAGATCTTGACCATCTGGCATTGATTGTACGTAGACATCAGCTTACTTATCACGAAGGAATGTACTAAGTGTATTTCAGATCACAATGCGTGGGGCCGAAAGGCCAGCCAATATTCGCTGGACCCGTCCATTTCTGGAGCCATTGAAGCCCTTGAGCCAGGTTTCTGCGCAGCAAATGTTCATCGACATTGCAGATAATGGCCATGCCCTCAAAGACATTGACACCATGCTCCTCGTAGCTGACAACATGCCATTGGCAATTGATCTCATTGCACACTTAGTAGACTACGAGGGCTTTCCCAGCGTGTTGAATCGCTGGGAGACGGAGAGGACCTCTCTACTCTCAGAGGGGCATGACAAAGGATCAAATTTGGATTTATCCATTTCACTGTCTCTTGCAAGCCCTCGCCTAATGTCTCTGCCACAGTCACAGGATCTATTGAGCCTGCTCTCGATTTTACCGGATGGCCTTTCACATGCAGAACTCCTACAAAGCCACCTGCCAATTGACAATATTCTGGCCTGCACGGCCAATTTGCTACGAACGTCGTTGGCATACATGGATGGGCAGCAACGACTGAAGACATTGGTGCCTATCAGGGAGTATGTCCAAAGAGAACACCCTCCTACGAATCACATAGTTCAGCCTCTCCTCAATCATTTTCACCAGCTTCTCGATATCTATAACACCTATTATGCAACGGCCTCGAGCCCTGAAATAGTCAACCGAATAGCGTCAAACTTAGGGAACATTGAGACTATTCTGGGTCGGAGTTTAACACAGGGGAATCCTGACCTCGTCAATGCCGTACACAGCACCTGTGATCTCGATGGCTTCTGCAGGTCGACTGGGCGCGGCCGCAGTCAACACATGTATAAGATTCCCAATGCTCTCCCGGACCCTAGAGACTCTAAGCTGGAGGTTTATTTTCTGACACAGTTATTCAATGGACATCTATATCATTCCATTCCCAATGAGCCACAGCTGGTGGACCAAGCGCTGGGATATTTTCCGGACTTTGATGATCCAGATCTTAAATGTGGGTTAGAATTCTCTCCCTGGTATCAAATACTGAACGGTAGCCATCAGGCAGGTTTTACCATATCATGGCAGACTATCATCGCACTCACACCAATGACATTGCTAGAGCTGTACACTTTGCTGAAACTGGACTGTCAGTTTCAACTGGGTACACACAGAGGCAGTCCGACTTATTGCGCACATTGGCATGGATCAAGCTGCAAACCAGTGATTATACTGGGGCCCAATTGCATGCTTTTGAGGCACAGAGCGTGGCGAAGATGTCAGCAGATTTATTCAGAGAAGCCCAGGCACTCCGGCTTGAATCAATGTCCTGGTGCCATCTTGGAAGCTTTAAGCCCAGTCTATCTCTCTGCAATCGGGCAGGGAATTTACTTCGTCTTTGTGGGTTGTCTGGCGGGCAGCTGGATAATGCCATAATGAAAACCCAGGCAGAGGTCCACCGGTTAAAGTCAGCATATACTGAGGCTCGTGATATCCACAAACAAGTCCTTGGCAATGCCACTGTTGAGCAAAGTCCATATCAGCATGCCATGGCCTTGCACAGCATTGCACAGATTGATATAGAGATCACTGCACCCAAGGAGGATGTTCAAAAGAATATTATCACAGCCATCTCCACATGTGAATCCATCGGGAATTCAAAACTCAAGAACTCTTGTGACGTTCTGCAGGCAGCTCTTGATCTCCGGGAAAGAAAAATGGGCCGAGAAATGTCGGTCCTTCAGATGGGGCTCCAATCATCTTGGGGGAAAGACGATGAACTGACCAGTTACTGTCTGGAGAAATTAGCTGGTAGCGAACGCTGGAGCATTCAGGATCCCAAGTTATCCACTTGGTCAATAACATTTTTGGCCCGTAGCCTAAAGGTGAAAGATAGACTCCAAATCTGCAAGGCTTTCCAATACTTCGGAGATGTGTACCTGAAAAATGGTGATCAGCATACATCAATCAGCCTTTTCACTGTTGCTTTGGAAGGGTTTACACAGATGGATGTCCATCGGAGCAGAGCAGAATGTATGCTCCATTTGGGGGATATCTCAAATCAGGATGGGGATACGATGCAGGCACGAGTGATGTGGAAAACAGCCCGGCTATTGTTTGAACGGTCAGCACAGACGACGCAAATTACCCAAGTTGATCAGAGACTCTCCGCTACCCTATCGGACGGACCAGCAGCAAACTTAATCCATCTGGCGCACCTACATCCCCTGACTTAAAATACGCATGGACTGAATGACAAGGTACCGAGCATCACTCGGCGCCAGTGTTTGAAGAGCTGGAGGATCTAGTTTTAGATACTGAATCCTGATGCTGTGTTAGTTGAAAGTTCCGGTCTCAATTGATTGTACAATATATGCATATTTTGTAGTGGCATATGTTGAATTTTCTGACCCGACATGAACGTCCGGGTGGCCCAGTTGTACGCAGCAGTGTACAAGACGGTGGGCTCCATGAAACTGATTGCGTTGCCGTCAAACTGCGTCTTTCAGACATGTAGGGCTGAGGCCGTGTTCTCATTTCCGACTGGGTCTGCATCCGAATCGGCTATTGTATGGTGGTCGGAAAGAAGAGGAACGTTCAGAGGGGAAAGACTCTAGATTACGCTGGGGAGGTTGCACAGAAGACGTGGACAGAAGGCCTCGATCTTTGAGGGTGTGGACGTGGTCGATGTGATCAAGACAATGCTGTGCAGTAGGCGCCGCCGTAACGGCGACCGGCTCGATGCGAACCAGGATCGCTCTGAGAGTGTGTGCACTCGCTGGATCGCTTTACTGTACAATGAGGACCTCCACCTGGAATGAGTAGATTTATTCTCTCCATTTCTGCATTTCAAGGCGTTCATCTGAAATTGTCAGGCACAAGCCCTAAGGCCTAAGTTCGAGAACGCGACTATTTCCTCCGGCCCATGGCGGCTTTACTCGAAGTTGAACAGATTATTTAGCTAGACCCACTTGGCTTGCGTCCTCATCAATAAATACTTGATTCGTCCCCTTTTATACAGTACGGAGCAGCTACGGGTTCCGGGTATGATTTTCCTCTCGAGTCTCCAAAAATCAGGCCGCCGGCGGGGCCAGCGCCTGGGCAAGGAGCGGGAGGACCATCACGAGGGCGGTGAGCCACCACGCGCGAAACAGCACGCGCGCGCCCTCCTCGCGCACCATCGTTCGCGCGCAGTCGAAGAGACCGGTGTACGGCGGCCCTTGTGTGCGGAAGTCCATGACCACCTCCTCATACGCAGGCGGCGCGTCCGCGTCCGCTGCGGGCGCGTCATCGAGGCGCTGCAGCATGAGACGCGTGCCGAGCACCTGAAGCGGCGTGAGGAGCGCCGTGGCGATCGCGATGACAGGAAGCGCGGCGCCGAGCGCGGGGCCAAGCGGGAGACGCGGGGCAGCGGTGTGTTCGAGGAGGCTGAGCGCAGGGCCGACGAGCGCCTCGAGGAGGATGGCGAGCACGACGCCGGGAGTGCGGTAGAGGCGCAGCGGCTGTGCGCGCTCGGCGGGGGAGAGGAGGGCGCGCAGCCCGCCCGCAGCATCGAAAGTCGCGAGCTTCTGTGGCGTGGTGATTGCGCTGCAAAATGTTAATCTGGAGGGAGGGGATGTGGCAAAGGGGACGCACCGGTTGGTGATTATCTGCATGGGAATGAGGAGCATGACGGGGATGGTGGAGAGTGCGAAGTTGAGTACTACGGCGCGTGGAGGTTAGCGATGAGCGATAAGGAACTCGAGGGAACGTACTCCACATAGCAATGCCAGCCTGTGCGGGCATGTGGACGCGCCCGTTCGGGAGAACGGTGTGTCCGAGTGAGAGCAACAAGCTGATGGGCATAATTATAACGGCCACGATCAAACTCGCGAGAATAGATGGCACTGAACACGAATCAGCATGGATTGCCCGGCATCGAGAAAATACGCACTAGTCCCCTTGTACAGCCCAGCCCATCGCTCGATACGGTGAACCCGCCTTATCATCGCGAAGTACGAAAGGGAGTCGGCGCTGGGCGCCGCAACCAGCCCCTCTTCACCGAGGTGCACGCCTCCAAATTTGGGCGTGTAGTTTGCCCGATAACGGACCAATACGCCCACGAAGGGCATGAAGATCCCGAAAAGGAGACCGAGTGGTCTATGTCGATCAGAAACGTTGCAACGCAGCCGAAAGTGGACTCACATAATCATGGCAGACACCCATAAAACGACGGCGAGCAAGAACGTCAAGATATCGAGCATGGTGGGCTTTGCGAGAGGCGTTGCAGGTGCGACGACTTATATATATCGGGCATCATGTTTGGGCTGTGCCGCAGTCGACGACAACATCCGAGATCAGGGCTATGCGACAGCGACAAGGTGAGTAAACAGCACAGAGGCTGCCAACGGGATCTAAACAGCGACCCAAGACCTTGGCTCCAGGGGTCAATTCCGACTCGGAGTCGTTGGTGGAAGCGAGTCGAGGCACATGAGATCCCGGAAGAAAAGGCGGTGCTATCACCTTGGCCATGTTTGGATTCGTGATAGTCCGTTTTTAAGTCATGGGTCCCGATTGGGGTTGAGCCTTATTACATAATCACGTTTTGAGGCCCTTGCCCCCGCTCTTAAATCTTGGCAATATTCACGTCGTAAAGGCACAGATGTTTAATGTGTGCGCAAATATTTCCATATTTTTGCGATGCCATGGGACAAAGCTATTGACAAGTCAAATTGATGGGTTTTGGCCCGTTGATGTCCCATCACATTGAAGGATGAGCCCCTGCACTCATTCAAGCGCCATTCAACAAATTTTAAAGAGACAGATCATTTCTAATATACTCCGAATTTTAGTTCCACCCCAAGAAACTAGAGAAAGAGGTGCCGCATAGCGAAAACGGCACCAAGGCAGCTAAGCGAAGATTATGTAACAAGGGCCAACCCCAATCGGGACCCATCACTTAATAACAGACTTCAACACATCGAGGTACGAGATCATAACGTGTTGAAGTCTGGCTCTGAGAGACTAGATTCGTGATGGCCGTCATCTCCCGATGCACTGCCACTTGATCTCGACTTGTTCTGCAACATGTTTAAATCGAATTCGAGGCTATCCGTTGTGATACTCTTCTTGAGGTGGCTTCCCCTGGGTTGGCTGTCCAAAATTGCGCCTCGTGCGCACCTTCATGGGAAAGATGTGCTCTGCAAACTCTAGGGGAGCCGACGTGGCCACGTCGATTCGGGTGCTCTGCAACGTCCCGCAGGCTTGGAGTCTTGAGCTTTCTAGGAATTCCGCGCCTGCGGTTTAATGTTGCGGCACCGGATCACTAGATATCAAGCTCTGAGATTGGGGCATAGCCTTGAGTGTCACTTCGCGAACGGACCAACTGAACTCAGTTCCTTAATATGCTCTCCAAATGAGTTAGCTTGGTGATTTTCCGTTCTCTTCCCAGAAATACCTGCCCGGGGACAGTTTCTTGGTCAAACTCTCGATTCTAAACAGATGCCAGTTTGATCGTAACGGATTCGAGGTTCAACCAAAGTTACTGACGCTCTCGCCGGATGTAACTCCCTTCATCCGAGTACGTGAAAAATGACAGGGGCTGAATCCTGGCGTCCCTGCCGAAAGGAGCGCCGTACGCGTAATATGGTTCCTGACTCTGCAAGGTATACTTGATTAGGCGGACAATCTCGAGCACGCTTATCCGGGTCCACACCGTACCATTGTCCTTAGATCCCTTGCATATATTCCAGGCGCACAACAAGGATAAACGCAAATGGAAAAATATCTCGAGTCCCTACTCCCCCGTGGTATGAATGAAATGAATGCAATTGTACAATCCTAAGACACAATTCACCAGAGCGGCCCGAGACAAGGTGCGTCGAGAGACTTGGAGGAAATTCAAACCGACGCCTTCCTCATTAGGATCCCACCACTGAGCTCGCGAAATCAAGGTAAATGATCGGAGCAGAGCTCACGAATGTGATCGCAATAATACATATTTTCATGGACTTCATATTCATTCCAACAGCAACAATCCAACTCATCCTCCGCTTCAGGTCGGCCGATGAAATCGTATGGGCTCCATCTCATGGTCAGTGAACACCCCATTTCGGCTGCTTCCCCGCGCCGCGTCGTGAAGGTTGAGCATCAGTCGCGAGATCATCGTCACCGAAATCCTGTGAGGCACTTGGTCAATTTCCTCGCAGTGCTGGAAGAGAGCGTGCAAGAGAGGACGGGACGCACGCGGAAGCAAACCAAGCGAGGCTGCCAGCGGTGATGATCTGGGAATGTGGGCGAGATGAGCGCAAGTGTCAATGGGGGATCGAATACATTTACATCGCCGGCCTGGACGACGGGAGTGCGTGATAGTGCGAGGAGGAGAATGAGGTAGAGCACGCACGTATAACATGACGATGTTCGCGAGGTTTACGAGGCAGATCATCCTGTGGATGGTCTCAGCGTTCCGCGTCCGTTGTCGATAATAGGTATACGAACCCGAAGTAAACTGCTCCTGGCACCATGTATCATGTTAATGAAACGCCGGGGAGAGATACGAGAAAGCCTACCGTCGCGGACCATGATCGGCAGAAGAGATCCAGATCTGAGGCCGACCGTTCGATGGTAGGTATAGGCGCGCCGCAGCGTGAGTCCCAGGATGAGGATATCACAAACGAGTCTAAACGAACTTGAATATTAGCTCGACTGATGAGGAGACTGGATGTACTCACTGTGCTTCCCATGCCGCCGCTACGCCTGCATAGAAGTCAGATCATCAAGATGCACCGAGACGTCAAGGAGACTTGCGAATGGCTCTGTGAACTGTTCCCATCAAATTGAAGGCTGAGGAAATAGGTAACTCACTGTTGCCTCGGTGTCGTGACATGGCAACCTGGTAGGTCGGTGTCGATCGAGATAGTAGGGCCGACAATCGCCCACTGCAAATCATTTGAATCTGATACATGAGCGAAATTTGAATCGTACGGCGCCCAATGACACAGTGGTCAGCGCAGCGATCGCTAACGCGGCAAAGACACGTCGGTTGAAGCCATACATGGCACAGACACGAATTGAGAGGGTACCTGCGAAGGAAGATCAGACCATATAACAGTTCGGGTTGACACGCACATCCAACAAAAAACTCCTGGATTACGAGCAGATAGTTTTCAGCCGACGACAGCGTTTTGCAGCTTTGGCAATCATTCAGTTACATGCGTATGGAGTATAATGAAAGAACTTTGCCTCTGCGACGCGGTTCAGATCCGAGTTGCAGGCGGCGGGGGAACTCACCTCTGGACTGAAGTCCCCCAAAAAGAACGCGGTCATGGTGAGATTGCTCAGAAGGGCGGTGTACCGAAAGAGCAAGAACCAGGCCGCGCTGCGTTTCACTTTCGCCGACCAGATATGTGTCACTTCCGAGCCAAGCGTGAGGAGATGGTCGTAGGTTAGAACAACTAAAATATTGTTTTCAAGACGCCTCAAAAGGGCGATGGAAGTGGGATGACCTACCGAGTCCTGCGAGGAAAGCGGAGCGCCGTAGGCGCCTATACACGTGATTAGCGGTGAAGGCTCCAACGTGCGCTAGACGTACTGGTCATGGCTCAATGTATCGATATCGAGTGAGATTACGGTCATCGGCGGTGGGGGAGAAGGGCGTCGAGGGGCATGCCCTCCAGCTTCACTTGTTATAGAAATGCGGTGTGTTTCCGATGTTTTTTTTTACGCATTCCCACCATCAGCGGAACGCCCCCAACAGATGATTCGATTCTGTTGGTGGCATTCTGAGATCCTGGGCCTGAGGAGAGTCTGAGATTGCACGTTACGAATAAAAGCCCACCGTCCTCACAACGATCCCTCGCCCGGATAACAGGGAAGCTCAAGGGAAGCTCGTTTTTTTTTCTTTACAGGGATCCTTATCCTGCTCTCCCGATATGCCCGGAAATCCAGCGGCGTTGATGATCTCCCGTCTTACTGGACAGCATCGGCGGTGTATTCCAAGTGTATTCAAGAATCCAGGTACGACTCTGATGATCATGGTCATTCAACTGGATACCGATGAATCCGCACCTGGGAGGTAGATGCTCACAGGGCGCCCTTGCATCAAGCCGGCTGCCTGCACTTGCAGTGGGCCGGGGCTCGGGAAGAGTCGGGAGGAAGGGCAGTGCAACCACGTGGCTTGGCATTCGGAACGAATTGATCCGGCATCACTAGCCCCTCTTTTTTTTTTTTTTTTTTGGAGTGTTTGGGATAATGAAATTCAGTCTGCAGAAGCCTTCCAAAAGTCATCCGCTGGGTCTACCAGATAAATCCAGTTAATGCCGGGGAAGTTGTCCAGGGAGGAAATGCCATTACACACAGGTACCATAGTGTGGGACTCCAGCCGTAATAAATTTATCCTATCCCATTTCTTGGATCATTCAATGACAATGGCTGTATACCCACTAAAACCCCCACTGTGTAAGTCCAATCGTCCGGCAGAGCGTCTTTGTTCATTAGTAGACCACTCCATGTTCTTAGGACAAGATCTTTATTCAGCGCAAGATTACCAAATTTCATTTTATTGGTGAGGATTTGATCTCGTCCTAGTGCGGAATTCACAGATTTCAGCTATCTGTTGGAAATCTCAACATCTGTCATGTTACGGTGTGGGTTCTTCAGAACCTTATCATTCCGGATGTTCCAGATTGTGTGCCAGGCCGTGGATACCAGTATTGCGAAGAATCTTCCCATTGCAGGAATAATTTTGTGGTTTGGATGTTTAAATTTGACGAGGTTACAGCCTAAGACAAGGCCCCAGCTGAGGGAGGGCCACATGGGGTATTTCATTCTCGTCCCATAGCAGGGACAATTTTTCCGTTTGAGTGTTTAAATCTCACAAGGTTACAACCCAAGATGTGTCACAGTCAAGACCTTGCGTCCAACTCTACAAGAGAGTGGATTGGGGAGTGCAGGTAGATGTCTCGAAAAGATGATTGAATAAAAGACTAAAGAACTACAAGTGAATAGCTACTCTACTTATACTGTTTGTTGAACCGTGTGAACTTAAGTAGCTAAGTATATAATACAATGAGGTTACCAGGTGAATCGTGATCAGAGACGTCGAGTGTCAAGTGTCAATACTAAATATAGTCCATGGAAACGACTATTGTGTTCCGTTGCCATGTGATCTTTAGCCAGCAAAGTCCTCCCACGTTATGCCATTGGCGTGAAGCGCTTGTGCAACAAGCACTGGGGTCACGTGCTCATCGATCGGTGTTGGAGCAATTAGATTGGGGTCAAATCGTGACATTACCCCCCCTCTAGAATCAATGTCCTCGTTGATCTCGATGAACGTGTTTGTCTCTGGGATAAATAATTTCTTCGTCGAGTATTGTTGCGACTCCTCGCGGTGTTTGAATCTTTTGATTAAATAATCCCAGTATCCGGCCGGCATGGCCGGAACTGCGTGAATCTCGATCCCGTGATCCTTGTTATATTTATCAAGGATCTTCTTTGAGTTTGATAGGTGCCGCCTGGGCTCCCACGTCCTCTCCCCGAGAGGGTAATTCTTCCACTTGATCAAATACTGGAAGCCTTTTCCGCGCTTGCGGTGCTTCAAAATCTCCTCCATCTCGTACTCCTTGTGACCTTGCACGATCTGCGGTGCTGGCCGCTCCTCTCTCCCATGTGCCGGAGGTTCAACATACTTGGTCAGCAGTGCCTCGTTGAAAACCAGATGTGACTTGTCCGTTTCAGGCAACCTGAGCTTGTATGCCGAAGCTCCGACCTTCTCCGAAATCTCGTAAGGCCCCAGCCTTCTATCGTCGAGCTTCTTAGTCGGACGATCCGTGGTGATGTCTTTGGCCTCCAGCCACACCTTATCGCTGATTTTAAAATCAGGCGCTTGGCGCCTATGAATATTATAATATTTTTTCATTGTTTTCTGGGTTTTTTCTAGCGCAGCTGCTGCCTCGTCGCGGATCTTTTTCATTTTCTCGGCGAAGTCGTTTGCGGCCTCATTGCGCGACTCAACTGCGTTTTCTATTCCCTTCCAGGGGTGGTATCCGGTGTTCACGAAGAACGGCGACATGCTCGTCAACGAGCTTTGTTTGTCGTTGTGAGTGAACTCAGCCAAAGCGAGCCACTCCGCCCAGTCCGACTGGCGATAATTTACGAACACGCGGAGATATTTTTCGATCTCCTGGTTCATGCGTTCCGTCTGTCCATCAGTGATCGGATGGAAGGCGGTGCTCGGGTTCATTTCTATCCCGAGTAGCCGGTTGAGCTCTCGCATGAAACCGGAGACGTATCTCGGGTCTCGGTCCGAGATAATTTTCCGCGGCACACCGTGATATCTAATCACGCGATCCCGGGTCAACCGGGCCATTCCCTCGGAGGTCAACTCCATGTTTGTGGGTTCGGCGTGGATCATCTTCGAAAATGTATCCACCCAAACTTGAATAGCGTTAAAGCCGTTGCTGAACGGCAACGGCCCGATGAGATCCTCCGATATGATCTGCCAAGGCCCTTCTGCAATCTTGTGCGGGTTCAGCTTTCCTTGCTGATATCGGTGGATACGTGTCCTCTGGCACGCTTCCCATTCCTTGATATAAATAGAAACCTGGTTGCCGAGCCTCGGCCACCAGTAGTTTCGTTCTATAAGTTCCTGCGTCCGGTTCTCTCCAGGATGGCCGAGCAGGGCTGAGTCGTGATGTAATCCGACTATTTTATCGCAAAGCTCCTTGTCGTGAGGAACATAGATTAGACCGTTATAATAGATAAGGTCGTCGATTTTCTCCCATCCAGGGAGGTTTTTCTCAAGCGCCAGCTTGACACTTTTGTCCACGCGCTTCGTAGCCTTGATCTGTGACATGATCTCGGCCTCCGGCCCTTCCATCGTGATCTCCTGAGATCGGAAGTACTCCGGTTTGAGAAGGACAACATTCTCGTTGTCCTTCTTCCCTTGATCGTGGTCCGCCCGGCGGGATAATAAATCGGCTTTTTTGTTGAGGGCGCCGGCCCGGTGCGACAATGTGAAGTCATATTCGGATAGTTCCACTATCCATCGTGCTTGCCGCCTGTTCACCTTCTGCGGACTTTTAAAATACTGGAGGTTCTGATGGTCTGTCAGAATCTCGAACATCTCTCGTGCGCCCATCAAGAGTGATCGCCACTCCTCGAGTGCGAGCATGATCGCGAGCATCTCTTTGTCGTAGATCTCGTAGTTGCGCTCCGTCTCATTGAGGCCGTGGGATTGGAACACCACCGGGCGCCACCCCCCTCTTGCTCCTGACTGAGCACAGCTCCCGTCGCTCCCTCCGATGCGTCGGCTTCTAGCCGGAATTTCCCGTGATCCGTGGGAAGCGCCAAGACCGCGTCTTCGGCAATCCGGTCTTTAAGCTTCTGGAACGCGGATTTTTGTTCCTCTCCCCAGGAGAAGCCTTCTTTTCCGGTAAGCCGCGTAAGCGGCTTCGCTACCTCGCTGTAGCCACACACAAATCTCCGATAGAAGTTCGTGAATCCCAAAAACGCCTGCACCTGCTTGAGGTTCTTGGGTTCGGGCCACTCGGTGATACCACGGATCTTAACAGGATCCATGCGCATCGAGTTGTGGCCAATAAGAACACCGAGATACTCGATCTCGGACTTCTCGAAGTCGCATTTCTGGGGTTTTAGGAATAATTGATTTTCCTGGAGTATATCTAATACTCGTTTAACAATAATACGGTGCTCCTCCAGGGTGTCCGTGAAGATAAGGATATCGTCGAGGTAGACAATGACTTTTCCCTCGTTTATGAGCTCGCGAAGGATGTCGTTCATCATTGTTTGGAAAGTGGCGGGCGAATTGGTAAGCCCGAAGAACATGACCAGCGGTTCGAACAAGCCGCGATTGGTCCGGAATGCTGCCTTCCACTCGTCTCCCTCTTTGATTCGAATATTATTATATCCCCACCGAATATCCAATTTGGTGAAGATCTTCGCACCTCGAAGCTTGTGTACTAGCTCCGAAATAAGCGGTAAGGGATAACAATTCTTGATCGTCATCTCGTTTAATTTACGGTAATCCTGTACCGGTCGAAGGCTTCCATCCTTCTTTTTAATAAAAAAGAACGCCGAGGCCATCGGCGACTTGGACGGCCGGATGCGTCCCGATTGCAAGTTCTCCTCCAGGAACTTGGTCAACTCCCCCTGCTCGTTCACCGACAACGGGTAAATCTTGCAATCTACAGCCTTGGATCCTGGCTTGAGTTCGATGGCATGATCCCATGGACGCTTCTCCGGCAGTTTGTCAAACGACTCCTTGGCGAACACCTTGATGTATTCGCGATACTGCTCCGGGACGGCGTTTTCCGTCATCTTCTGCTTCTCCACATATGCCTTCTCCGCCATCTGCTGAGCCTGCGTCCCCTTCATGCGCAAGTCCACGTGTTCCGCGAAATCAACCATCAAGATTGATTCGCCCTCCTCGAGGGGTTCTTTTTCACACCCTTCGGCAGCTTCGTTGCCGGTCATGTTGCACTCCGGAGGGCAACGGTTGAATTTAATTGTCTGGCCTCGCCAGTCGATTGTGGCGTTGTGTTTAAACAACCAGTCATAACCAATAAACATTCTGGCCTTACCGAGGCCCGTGACAAGGAACCGCATCCGTTCTTGATGCGCTCCGATTCCCATGATCAACTCAGCGTAATGAGTGATCCGTCCGCCCACATTCTCGGAGCCATCTGCATTCCGAGCAATGATCTTCTGATCAAGCTCCTTGAGCTCGAAGCCCTCGGCCTTGGCGTAGGCCCGGTCAATACACGTGGTAGTGCATCCGTTGTCCAACAACGCCTTGATCCGGCGTGTTTTCCCTGTGTCGAGTGACGTCAACTCGACTGGAACCAGCATCTCGTGCTTGCTCCGTTGCTTCTGGAACTCCCGGAGCTCCTGTGACAGGTGATCTTCGGTGATCCCCATCGCACGTCGTGCGAGCCACTTCGCGGCTTCAAGCTTCTTAAGCCCGAATGGAATCCGCGTGTGCTCCAGTGCTTTGGGACCTCTGGCGCTTCCTCCTCTTTCGAGGATTGAGCCATCGCAGCTGAGCTGACCTTTTTCTCCGCACTATTTTTCTCACTGGTTTGGGTTCCAGGGGCCTTTCTGTTCTGAACGGATTTTGATAAGGTACATATTTTTTGGGGTTTTTCTACAGACTCTACTACTTTATTGTTCTTAGTACGTAAAGCGGTGCGTTTCTCTATATATTTTACAAATTCATTGTCGGAAATTGGGTCTACAGAAAGTACAGTGTATTTATTGTTCATAATGTTCGTGGGGGAAGGGGGCGCCGGGTCGGCCATGACCGGGGCCCTCTTTAAAAATCCTGGCCGTATTTGGCCCGCGCTTGTTCAAAAAGGAATTTAAAGTCCTCCTTGGACATATTGTCAGTCCGCAACGAGCGGACATTGATCTTTCCGCGCTCCCGGCGCGGTTTCGGGCACTCCCGTGCCATGTGGCCCTCCTGACCACAGTTGTAACACTTGAAGGCCGAGGCCTTCGTCTTGGATGCATCAACGTCCATCGGCACTGGCACCCCGGGCGCCGGTTTGTGTGCCAAGTACGGTGCGCTCCCCTTGGTATTACCGGCAGGGGCAGCCGGGATCTTTGCCGGGACCCAAAAGTGGGTGCCGGTCTTCTGCTGTGCCTGGCGCAGCTTGTTCCGCTCGAGGATGCGATTGATGGTCATCATCCTCTTTTTCAACCCGGAGTAATTCTCCGGGATTTCGATTCCACCAGCGTAAAGCTGGTCTCGGACTTCCTGGCTGACCAGGTTCTCCAGGTTCTCGCACAGGAACCGGTCGTGGTCCCCGTACTGGTTCTGCGGGCTGTATCCCGCTTCCTCGGCATTCAACTCGAAGGCCTGGATGAAGTCGCCTAAGGACGACTTCCCTTGCCTCGTGGTGGTGAGGCGAATGTAGGCCAGCTGGCTCACATTCTGGTCCTTGAAGGTCCCCGCTAGGGCCTCCAAAAACATCTTGAGTGTGTAGCCTTTTGGCAACACCTCATCTCCGAACTGGTCCTCCCTGAGGACTGTCCTGCGCCAGTTGCGCGCCCAAATGGATGCAGGGCAGGCGCTGCCGTCGCTGCTGCCAAGCAGCGAGATCGTGAAGGCGATCTTCGCCTTCTGGGAGGGGAACTCCTCGCCGTAGGCCCACATGTAATTCTTGAGGGCCTCAATCCAAGTGTTCCACTTGGATTTATCGTTGCCGTCAAAGATGAACGGCGTCTTGGCGAGGGTGATTTTTGAGGAACCGGTCCTCGGGGTGGGAGACGTGAAGTGGATGGGGGCGGCGGGTCTCGAGGGCATCCCGTAGACAGGGGAGCCTCGTTCAGGGGTTTGCGGCAATGGCCGCGGCGGTGATGCCGGGTAATCGGCTGGTTGGTCCGTCATCGGGACCGGCTGCCCTGTGGGATACACAAGGTGGGGTGATGGGGATCCGGCATTGCTGGACATGGCGGCGGGATCCGGGAAGCTGTGGAACAGCTGGGACGCGGGGGATGTGGTTGGTGGTGCGAGCGACTGCTCGACTTCGGGTTCGGACGGGGTAAGGGATGGTAGCGGTGCAGGAAGTGCGCGAGGGATGACGATGGGATTTAGGGGAGCGGGGTGTCTGGGGTTGCGATAAACTCGCGGCGAGTCGATGTGTAACGGCGTCGAATGGAACGGGTTGGGTGAGTGGAGCGAAGGCGGGAGTCGGGGTAGGTCGTATAGCGAAGTAGTCGCTGGTGGTGGTGGGGATGGGCTGGGTGAGCCCGAGGGTGCGCGAAATGTCGCGGCTTGGTCGATTCCGCACGAGGCGGGTGGTGGGGTTCGAAGCGGTCTCTTGCGAATAGAACTATCCCGGGTCTTCTACGACACCCCCGGTGATAGCGAGGTAGTCCTCCCCAAGGTTGAACTAGCACTCCTGCGACTGTCTTAGTGCTGGGACGGACTCAACGTTTCCCGTAGCACGACGTCTGTCTATTTTAAATGGACCGTACACGAGGGGCGCTGCAATTGTTTTACGTCGGTGTGGACGACGTGAATGGTGGGGAGGGGAGTGTGGAACTTCAGATACGAGAGAACCAAGTAGAGGTAAGAAATGACGACTGCGAAGTGCAGTGTCGAGTGGGTAGAGGTTTTGTGCAAGGAGTGCACGGGGATGGTGAGGAAAGGAGGTCGGGGTGGGGCGGTACGAGGGTAAGAAGGTGAGTCTTTTATTATGTCACAGTCAAGGCTTGCGTCCAACTCTACAAGAGAGTGGATTGGGAGGTGCAAGTGATCTCGAAAAGATGATCGAATAAAAGACTAAAGAACTACAAGTGAATAGCTACTCTACTTATACTGTTTGTCGAACCGTGTGAACTTAAGTAGCTAAGTATATAATACAATGAGGTTACCAGGCAAATTGTGATTGGAGACGTCAAGTGTCAAGTGTCAATACTAAATATAGTTCATGGAAACGACTATTGTGTTCCGACTATTGTGTTCCGTTGCCGTGTGATCTTTTAGCCAGCAAAGTCCTCCCACGTTATGCCATCGGTGTGAAGCACTCGTGCAACAAGCGCTGGGGTCACATGCTCATCGATCGGTGTTGGAGCGATTAGATTGGGGTCAAATCGTGACAGGGCAACTCCCTCGGAGTTCAACTCCATGTTCACGGCCTCGATGTGAATCATTTTGGTGAATGTGTCCACCCAGACTTGTATGGCGTTGAAGCCGTTGCTGATCGGAAGTGGACCGATTAGGTCCATGGATATGATCTGCCATGGCCCTTCAGCGATCTTGTGCGGGTTCAGCTTTCCCTGCTGATACCAATGCACACGGGCCCTCTGGCATGCTTCGCACTCCTTGATATAAATAGAAACCTGGTTGCCGAGCCTCGGCCACCAGTAGTTTCGCTTTATTAACTCCTGCGTTCGGTTTTCCCCTGGATGGCCGAGCAGGGCCGAGTCATGATGTAGACCAATAATTTTATTTCTAAGTTCCTTGTCGCGAGGAACATAAATCAGACCGTCATCATAAATAAGGTCGTCGATCTTCTCCCATCCCGGGAGATTTTTCTCAAGCGCCAGCTTGACACTCTTGTCCACACGTTTCGTGGCCTTGATCTGTGACATGATCTCAGCCTCCGGCCCTTCCATCGTGATCTCATGAGATCGGAAATACTCCGGCTTGAGAAGGACAATGTTCTCTTTGTCGTTTTTCCCCTGATCGTAGTCCGCCCGGCGGGATAATAAATCAGCTTTCTTATTCAAGGCCCCGGCCCGATGAGAAAGTGTGAAGTCGTATTCGGATAGTTCTACTATCCAGCGCGCTTGCCTCCGATTGAACTTCTGAGGACTTTTAAAATACTGGAGATTCTGATGGTCTGTCAGAATCTCAAACATTTCTCGCGCTCCCATCAGGAGCGATCTCCACTCATCCAGCGTGAGCATGATTGCGAGCATCTCTTTGTTGTAGATCTCGTAGTTGCGCTCCGTCTCATTGAGGCCGTGGGATTGGAACACCACCGGGCGCCACCCCCCCTCTTGCTCCTGACTGAGCACAGCTCCCGTCGCTCCCTCCGACGCGTCGGCTTCTAGCCGGAATTTCCCGTGATCCGTGGGAAGCGCCAAGACCGCGTCTTCGGCAATCCGGTCTTTAAGCTTCTGGAACGCGGATTTTTGTTCCTCTCCCCAGGAGAAGCCTTCTTTTCCGGTAAGCCGCGTAAGCGGCTTCGCTACCTCGCTGTAGCCACACACGAATCTCCGATAGAAGTTCGTGAATCCCAAAAACGCCTGCACCTGCTTAAGGTTCTTGGGCTCGGGCCACTCGGTGATACCACGGATCTTAACGGGATCCATGCACATTGTGTTGTGGCCAATAATAACTCCGAGATACTCAATCTCGGACTGCTCAAACTCGCATTTTTGTGGTTTTAAGAATAAGTGATTTTTCTCAAGTATATCTAATACTCGTTTGATGATTGTTCAGTGTTCCGCCAGGACATCCGTGAAAATAAGGATATTGTCGAGGTAGACAATGACTTTCCCTCGTTTATAAGCTCGCGAAGGATATCATTCATCTTCGTTTGGAAAGTGGCAGGCGAATTGGTAAGCCCGAAGAACATCACCAACGGCTTGAACAAGCTGCGGTTGGTTTGGAAAGCCGCCTTCCACTCATCTCCTTCTTTGATCCGAATATTATTATATCCCCACTTAATATCCAATTTGGTGAAGATCTTCGCGCCTCGGAGTTTATGTACTAGCTCCGAGATCAGCGGCAAGGGATAGTGATTCTTGATCATCATCTCGTTGAGCTTCCGGTAATCCTGCACCAGTCGAAGGCTTCCGTCCTTCTTTTTAATAAAAAAGAATGCTGATGCCATCAGCGACTTGGACAGCCTGATGTGTCCGCTCTGCAAGTTCTCCTCCAGGAACTTGGTCAACTCCCCCTGCTTGTTCTGCGATAATGGTATATTTTGCAATCTACAGCCTTTGATCCAGGCTTAAGTTCGATCGCGTGGTCCCAGGGTCGTTTCTCCGGTAATTTATCAAACAATTCTTTCGCGAACACCTTGATGTATTCGCGGTATTGTTCCGGGACGGAATCCTCTGTCATCTTCTCCTTCTCTCCTATGGCCGCTTCGGCCATCTGCTGGGCCTGTGTGCCCTTCATGCGGAGATCCACGTGCTCCGCAAAGTCAACCATCAAGATTGATTTGTCCTCCTCGAGGGGTTCCTTTCTCACACCCCTCGGCTGCCTCGGTGCCA
>JARKIE010000492.1:0-56675 GCA_029378255.1 Mycena rosella
TCATCCTTGACGTCGACGCTTTAAAATGTCCGGCTATATTATCCAGTATGATTTTGTTCTGTTATTGTACCTGTGTACCTGTACCACTGTCACTTTGTTTGAATACCTTTTCCTGTTCTGCGCCATTGAGTTCTCTGAAATGGGGACAAGAGCGGCGGGTTTTGACTTCTATATTACTCTCTCGCATTCGAGTGCTTGAGTCTTCCCTCGCTTTGACCGACCCGGTGTGGCTGGATATAAACGCGATCCGTGCACGGACCAGGATACGGTCACGATTTGTTTTACTTGACCAATAACGCGTCGGCTATAAAGGCGGTGCAGCGGCTGACCAAATCATTTGCTCCTTCCTTTCTACCACATCGGGCGCTCTCCTTCCCTTACCTTCCTCCCCTTGTCCTCAAGCACCCTCAAGCTCGTCGTCGTCGCTGTTCATGATTCCTTCACACACACCAGGTGGGTGGTGCACTCTCAACGGGTAACTCCTGGCCATTGCACTGGTTGTTTGGGTATACGTGTGATACTGTGTGGCACATGCACCCTCCGGGCCCCGGGCATCACAGGTCATTCGTGCCCCTTTGCTTATGTGCCACGGCGTTGATGTGCGCATTGCGTCGGGCGCGCCGAACCCTCCCGGTGAGGGGTGCCTAACTGCTTCACTTAGCCTCGGGCGCCATCCCGTCGCGGTGTTGGATAGCTCCACTCTTAGGCTAGCGCCATCAGAAATGGACCTGCCCACTCGGTACATCGTTGATGACATTGTACTGACTCCCTTTTCTTCCCAGATTCGCGCTCAAGTTTGCCTTCCGAGTCTGTCTTTTGGCTTAGAGTAGATTATCTAGTTTTGCGAATCTACTTTTTGTGCCGCTTCCTCTCGTTGATCGCGTAACTTGCTTTCTTCCTCCTCCACGACTTTCAAGTGCCCCTGTCGCGCGCTCTACACCCATTGTCAAGCGCACGAGTCTAGGTGTATGTGCTCGCCGCTCTTCCTTTTGTCGCTGCTTCTTCCACAGCGTGCGTCCATCGCTGCTAAGTACCCTGCGCCGTCGCATGAACTCGCCTGGCGCCATTCGCCCCCAAACGCCTCTACCTCCCGCCCTCTGGCCACCATATCATTTTCCAGTTTGCTCTCGACGTCGTACTCGAGGTGAGTGTCCACTATGCGTCATCTCGCCCAGAGTGGTCACACTTGCTTGCCTCTCAGGTCATGGAGCAGTGTTCCCCCAGTGACTTGTAAATGCTCTCGGGCGTGTCCAGATCACTCCGCCACCTTCTCGCTAAGCAGCAGAACGTCTGGCGCATTTCGCGCGCGAACATCCTGATGGACTTCCCTTTACCTGTCGCCGCGGGTAGCGAGACTGCCCTCATCCGTTCTAATTCTAAGGTGGTCTCTGTACGGTCAGTATCGTTTGCCAAGCTCGCCGTGGGTTACTCACCCTCCCCAGGTCTGCCGGCGCTTCACGAAGGAGTTGCCATTCTCCTTCTCGCTCGACATCCGCATATGCTCGGCAAGTCCTGCTGTGCACCTTCGTCGCCCGTTCCTAACAATTCCCAGGCCGCTTCTGTACCATCTATCTTCTCCGGAACGACGCCTCAAATATATCGCGCAGTACCTCGTAAATATCGCAGTTCTTATGTACAGCTGCAAACTCACAACCTTCTTAAGAAAGGAACCCGGCGGGATCTTGCTCCTCATTATCGACCTCAAGCAGGCTTTTGGACGTGTCTTTTTGATCTAGCTGCAGGCGACGATTCGCAGAAACACTGACAGGCAGAAACCGGGGAAGAAAATTATCCTAGTCAACACAGCCTCCACGTCTTGCGAGCGTTCATGTCCAAATTCAAATTCCTCTCAAGCACAGCGAAAACTGGCCGGTTTCGGGGCGACCGAAAATGTATCTGAAACCTAGTTTCAGTAGGTCAATTCACGTGACCCCCGGGCTACTGAAACAATAGGTTTCGATTCATTTTCGGCCGCACGTAAACCGGTCAATTTCCGCTGTGAAGCTCCTCTTGCCTCAGACTCGGGAATCGGCGACTCGGCGCGTGATTTCATCGCCGGAAACGATCATATGGAGGGTCGCTTGGCAGGCGGAAATTTGTTGGTGGAGCGTGGTCCAAGAACTCGCGGTCAAGGAGCAGAACTCGGTGCTACGTTACTTTCAAGAGCAATTGGCTCCGGTCTAAGCGCTAAATTTTAATCGAAGGAGATGATGGCATCAAACTCTGAGATCTGAGCATGTGCCGACGATTGGCGATAACGCCCATCACCACAGATCACCCCGTTACAAGACCAAGGCTGACCAAGGGTCTCAAATGGTCTGGCGTCTCGCCCTCTCTTCGTTTGAAACAACCGTAATTGGAACTCAGTGCCATGGACACCTGGATCTCCGGTGATCTTCTCAGAAGGCCCCATGGGCCACATACAACGAGACCAAGCTGGGTTAATATTATCATGAGTCTTATCCATGGGTAAATCATGGAGCCAACGAAGTATAAAAGCAGATGCTACGGCTCATAGCTCCCAGAGTGTCTCCTATGTTCTTGCTCCCTTTCTATCCTTCCCCATCCTCGTCCATGGAAGCGCGAAAGTAGCGACCGCATGGTACGCTGGCTGGCATGCGGATGCCGACCCATCGTTCTCGTTGGCTCAAGTCAGCTGGGATAAGTACACCCAGATGACTTATGCTTTTGCGTGAGTACCCGCCGTTCGCCGTCACACCTTGGTGTTGACCACCGATAGCGAGACGACCTCGGATGTCAGAGTGGTCAACTTGAATGGCTCAGACCCTGAGCTGCTGCCCAACTTCGTCGCTGCTGCCCACGCCCATGTAAGTTCATACTTCACGATCAAAATTCCGGCCTACCATATTTTAACAGGGAACGAAAGCATCTGTCAGCGTAGGAGGTTAATTTGTCTTGAGCCCGAGACACCATCATCTCTCTAATTCATATTTCATAGGTTGGACGGGAAGCCTGTTCTGGTCTTCGAACGTTGCGACCGCACAGAACAGGTTGGTGCCTGCACTGCATTCTATACTGGTAACCAAGTCTTCATATAGGACTCTCTTCGTGAAGACGTTGGTCGACCTTGCCACGAAGTACGACCTGGACGGTATCGATTTCGACTGGGAGTATCCCGCCGAATCCGGTATCGGCTGCAACGCGAACAACCCCAACGACGCCGCGAATTTCCTCGCCTTTATCCAGGAGCTCCGGGCCGACCCGGTTGGCGCGCACCTCACTCTGTCCGCGGCGGTTGCCACCGTTCCTTTCACCGACTCCCAGGGCAACCCATCTGCGGACGTTTCGGGGTTCAGCCAGGTCCTTGACTACGTCGCCATAATGGTGTACGACATCGCCGGCCCGTGGTCTGCAGCGGTTGGGCCGAATGCGCCCCTCGACGACTCCTGCGCCCCCGCGGACTTCCAGGCCGGGTCTGCAGTGGCTGCTGTCAACAGTTGGACCGCTGCGGGCATACCTTCGGACCAAATCGTCCTCGGTGTCGCCTCGTACGGCCACTCGTTCCGCGTCGCCAAATCCAATGCGTTTGTACGCGGCTCGCACACTCAACTCGCGCTATATGCGCAATTCAATACCTCGAACCCACCTGTCGGCGACGCTTGGGACGACGCAGCCGGGGTCGACGAGTGCGGGAATTTCGAGGACCAAGGCGGGGTTATAGACTTCTGGGGGTTGATCGCACAGGGGTATCTGAACGCAGATGGGACCAACAAGACGGGTGTCCCGTATCTGTTTGACACCTGCTCTCAAACGGTTCGTTCTATCGTACACATTGCGCATTGGTGCTCACGGCACGCTACCCACAGCCCTTCGTTTATAACACCACGACCGAGGTGATGATCTCGTTCGACAACGCCAAATCGTTTGCTGCCAAGGGCGACTACATCAAGGCGAACGGCTTGGCTGGGTTTGCTATGTGGGAAGCGGGCGGAGACTCGCAGGATATCCTCCTGGACTCTGTCCGGAAGTCGGCTGGTTTCCTTTAAAACTCAGTACACAAATGAGTTTCAACTTGGTAATGCGTTATAATGAGTATCGGAAAAATGGAACTGTGTGAGTTCCTCTCGCAATGCGAAGGTAAGTACCGGCGTTGGCCGGCCGTGTTGCTGAATAGAAAGAACGTCGCTACCCCAAACTGAGGTTGCTGGATGGAATTGTCTAATACTGGTTAGTATCGATACGTTTGAGTTCCAAGGCCACATTCTGGAGGCCCAGGCGGGGTGAAGCATCGTACATCACGGGCCACCCCCAGTTATGGGGAACTTGGACTGGGAAGTGGCTCAAGTAGATGAGCGGTCTACGGCTGGAGCCCGATACCTCAAGGAGATCCCGCATTTCGGAGGTACACGAGCAGTACGTAGATTTCGCCTTGAAGGTCTTGGTTCTCGATGGCAGACACGTTTGATATTATGCAGCTACTTTAGCGGGCTCGGCGCTCTTCTTTCCACGTATCGGGACATACTCTGTGGGCTCGTCGTGGGCGTAGGGATTCTCCACGTTCGGCTGCAGCACACGGTCAATACTAGACAATCGTGCGCGGACCATCTCAGCGCACCGGAGTGTTACGTTCCCTGCCGAGATATATGAGATTAGAAGAGCACCAGGAGGCTGTGAACTCACCATTTGGTTCCCCCAGGTGCAGTTGGAGCTACAAACATAGATTCATTAACGCGTTCGAACGAGGAAAGGCCAACCGACCAATGTACGGGTCAGGGTGCTTCCACGCGGCGAGCTTGGCCTCCGCTTGCTCGAGTACTCTGGCCAGTTGCCTCGGATCCGTCACATCACTGAAAGCGACGCCTAAGTAATGCGGAATGTGCTGGCAACGATGGAGGCGGACCGATTGTGCTCGAACTGTGCTCTGATCTCCATGGCCTTCCGGCGCCAATCGTGGCGGGAGATGGTCCAGTCGAGGCTGTTCTTGAGAGTGCGTTTGTAGAGGGACTGGACATATTGCCTGTGGACAGAGGCAAAGTGACTGTCGCCGCCGGCATGGTGGTTTGGCGAGGCTTAATTGGGCGATTTGTAAGGCAGTGGCAGTGCCTCATTTTTGTCTTGACATCCGTCTCGCGGGTCCGCAACAGTCAATGGACCCTCACTCTACCCTCTCCCAATTCAACCAGCGACGCGCACCCAAGGCTGGCCCAATCTCACAGAAGTATATGGACCCTCAGCAGCCGAAGCCTGCTCTCGATTCCTTCACGAAACGCCATCGGCCTCCCGCAGGTCGTCTCCGAGCACAGCCGCGCTCATTCGCCGCCCAATCGCGACAAATTCCCGCGTAAAACAAGATGAAAAGTACCGCAAGGATATGCATCTCGCTTTCGTCAACAATGCGTTGCTTCAGAAGGCAAATGTAAGCACAACTTCCCTTCCGTTACTTTTCATGCTTAATATACATATATATAGGGCACCAGCGAGCCATTCGACGAGCTGGTAAACCAATTCAGCACAAAGACCGCCCCACAGCCGGCGCAATTGCGCCTCTGGATCTCCGCTCTTTCGCATGTGGTGTCGCGGCTGGAGCGGTCACACGCCACTCTCGTCCAAGCTGTTGTAAATATGCCGTGGACAACCATGGACGGTGCTACTGTCAAGGCGTACACCGTTTTCATTGGCATGCTTCTCAGTGCACGCCCTGAATACCTGTCGCTTGTCCTCGGCAAGATTACGCATGGGTTTACATATCGTAGGTCTATTTGGAGTGGCGAATGCACACAAAAAGCTAATCCGTCCCGTTTAGAATCTGGTGCCCAAGCTCTGGACACCAATACCCCTGAAGGTTCATCCAGTCCGTTGACTCGACGCGTCATATACGAACGCCTGCACTACCTTCTCCGCCATCTGCTGTCCCTCATCCCTACCCTACCATCCACCTTGCAGCCGCTCCTTGTGCGCAACTTCCCGCATAAGAGGCAAAACCAGGCGTCGCAGTCAACGTACATCCGGAACCTCCTTCGCATATCGACATATTGTCCAGAACTTGCCGACAAAATATTATCCACGATTGTCGACCGAGCTATTCAGATTGATGTGTGTTCAGTTCCACTCGGGATCCTTGCCACGCTAACGTACTCCCCAGGTAGAGATCCAGGTAGAGCTTGAAGAACTCGAGGATATGGATCAAGACGTTTTCGAGCTCGATCCTTTCGACACCATTGTTGGCCAGGAGGATGCCGATTCGGATTCCGATGACGGCGAAGACGATGACGGCAACATGAGCGATATATCCTCCGATGCGGGCGATATGGACAGAGGAGCCGAAACTTCTTCGGACCTGAGCCATGTCCAGGACATGGTCAAAAAATTGGACGCGATCTTGACGCTGATATTCGAGCATTTCCAGAGGGCCCACGAGGCGATCTCGTCCTCTGGAGCTGCCACCACCCTTCCCCCAGAGCTTCCCGAGCTCCCCCCGCTTCCGCCGCTAACACCCAACCTGTCCCCGTTATCCTCCCCGCTGGAGCTGCCTTCATCCGACCTCCCAGATCCTCTCATACCGGCCCTCTCGAATTCCCGGCCGCCACCCCGTTCGCTTAACGCCCAGTTCCACACCCTCCTGTCTATCTTCGACCGCCTCATCCTCCCGACGTTCAAATCGCGCTACACCCAGTTCCTCGTCTTCTTCTACACATCCCTCTCTTCAGACTTTGCAGACATCTTCCTCGGTCTGCTCGTCGACCGCGCGCTGTTCCAGAGCGCGACGCCCGCCGTTACGCGGGCCGCGGCGGCGGCGTACATCGGCAGCTTCGTGAGCCGCGCGGCGTTCGTGGATCGGGAGGGCGCGCGGCGAGTCGTGAGCGTGTTGTGCGAATTCCTACGCGCGCATTTGGACAGTGTGGAAGATGCGCTCCGGATCGGCGCGACGATTGCGAGCGGCGCGGGCAGCTCAGCGCAAAGCGGGGTGTTCTACGCTGTCGCGCAGGCGGTGTTCTTGATATTTTGTTTCCGTTGGCGCGATCTGTTGGAAGACGAAGCGGAGGGAGATGAGCTGACGGGGAAGGCCGGGAAAAAGTGGATGCCGGAGCTGGGCGTCGTGCAGCGGGTTATCAGCTCCGTGCTTAACCCCCTCAAGGTGAGCAGTAGTTCCAACTGACCTTCCAAGCGACGCTAACGGCGGCTGCCCCAGCTCTGTTCCCCTAACGTCGTCGCGCAGTTTGCCCACGTCGCACAGGCCGCGGACTTCATCTACTGCTACACCATCCTCGAGGCGAACAAGCGCTCGGACTACGGGTCGAACAACGCCGAAGGGCGCGTCAACGCGCCGGCCACGGGCTATCCGTCCACCCCGCTCTACCCCGCGCTCCTGAACAGCAGCATATCCGCGGAACTCAACACGTTCTTCCCGTTCGACCCGTACAAGCTCGCGAAGTCGAGCGTGTACATACAGAGCATATATCGCGAGTGGAGCTCCGTGTCCATCGACGATGACGAGGAGGAAGAGGAAGAGGACGACGAGGACGACGGTGCTGACGCCGATGTTGAGTTCCGGGCCGCGTCTTATGGCGGGATGGGCTACCTAAATATTCCGGGCTCGCAGGGTGCACCGGTGGACGATGGGGGGCTCGGCAAGTCGCTGGGGGCCATGAGCATCTCGCCCATTCGCCCGGTACTGATGGGGTGATTCAGATTTCGCTGTCAAATGTTGTTTTCTCTCTGTTTTCTCCTCGCTTTCAAGGTATTACCATTATTATTATTGGATCTGTACAGTTAGTACAATAATGAATGCATGCAATCTACATATTGTATCTGGATACCAAACATACGGCCAGCCACAGTGACCGGTCCCGACATGGCGCCGAGTCAAGTGTGTAATGCATTTCCTCAAGGCGTTCTTTCCATTGTTCGTTTTCTTCTTCTTCTTCTGGCCGGGAAAATAGCATCAGACAGCTATACACCGAGGTACGTGAACAATGAACATGGCCTCCTACACTACCTCCACCTTCGTGAATCCATGGCGGATACGAAAGGTGTAGCCGTCAACCTTGAGCGCCCCAATCCTGGTGTAAGCGATTTGGGTGGCCGGCTTCACCCCCAGGTTCTCGCACAGGGTCGCGCAGTTTAGGGCCTGTAGGCCGCTCAGGGTCATGGTCGCCTGGTGCATAAGGCTCCTGACCCTTTCTTCGTCAGTGCCAACGAGGCAGTATACGAGGTTCTTGGGCACAGGGATGCCCGTGGCATTTGGGAAGTGCACCAAGATCTGCAGGAGGACCATGAAGGCCCTATCGTGGCTGGCGCTCAGAGAGGTTTGGAAGAAGATGAGGCCGTCCGTCACCACCACGATGGCGTCAATAGCGGCGAAGTTCTCGTTTCTTGGCCGGAGATACAGAGGACGCAGGGCGACGTCGTCGGGCTCGACGTGTTGTAGGATGAACTTCTCGGCATTGCCGATGAGCGCGAGGGTGTGCGCGATGGCGTGGCCGCCGAGACCCGTCGGAAGCAGCATGCCCTCCCTGAGGTCCTTATGCATCAACCCCTCGACGAGCTTCCCGACCACTCCACGCGAGGCGTCAACGTTGAGAAGCCCGGCCATCTGCGCCTCAACTTCTTCAAACCTCGTCTGCAGGCTCTGCGCCACCAGTTCGAAGAGCCTGTCGGAAAGGAACGAGGTGCGGAACTGGGTGCGGTCGAGTTCGCCGGTCTCGCGGTTGATCCTGGGCTCGCACTTGATCCCACAGTGCACCGCCAGGATCTGCGGGAGGTCGTCCGCGGTCTCCACCGGCACCTTCCATTCGAGGAGGTTGCCGGAGACAGCCTGGCTGAGCACTTCCAAAATATCCTGCTCCGTGAAGGCCCTGACGCGCAACGGGAAAATGTCCCGGGCGATCGGCCCCAAGAACTGCATCCGGGCCTTAACTGAGACGTGGTCTGTACCGCATAGTTCCCTGCGTTTGGCAAGGCCGGCATGCACAGTTTCCGAAGACCGGCATCAAAGCCAGGACTCACGCGACGGCCGCGGTTTCTTTCGTCGTCCATGTCTTCATGTACCAGGCGTCCGCGCTGTATTTCGTCTTGAACCACCTTCATGCGGTGGTGCTGCGGGGACGACGTCCATATAACACACTTGGCTTTCTCCCAGATGACGTAAGGCTGGTACTTCCGGTACTCGACGTCGATGAGGACCCAGCTGGCTCCGATGGTAGTCAGCAGGGCTTCACTGGGATTCTGGGTAGCTATTTGGGCGGCCCATCCGGCGCCGTTGGGGCCATGATAGTGGACGGTCTCGTCCGAGCTGATGACGAAAACGGACTGACCGGCGGTCAATAGCCGGTAGTGATGTTCAAGGCCCGGCTTCAAGCCCTAAGCCCGCCAGGCCGGGCCCTGGGCTTGGCAGGCCGGGCCGGGCCCGCTCACGGGCCTGGGCGGGCTTAGGGCTCGGGCTTCAACATTCTGAAGCCCGAGCCGGGCCCCAAGCCCGGGCCTGGGGGCGGATCAGATCCGAACTAGTTGTGTGTTTCAAAGTCTCTTGACAGCGCACAATGCATGTGAATAATTAAACGAATAAGCAGGCATGTGAATAACGAGGTCGATGCGGTGTTCCAACCTCAGCCAATCCTCCAATGCCGGATCCAGCAGGATCCAGCAACACTCCAGATATAAAATATGACACATGATCTCCTCCCACCCTCTCGATGTCGGGGTGGCACTCCCCTGAACCAAACTATGATTTACCTCTTAGCATAGCTATGGAATTGTCGATGCCTTCCCCAGCTCCTCAACCGTGGGAATATATATTTCAAGCCCGGGCCTAAGCCCGAGGCCCGGGCTTGAAGCCCTGCCTGAGGGCTCGGGCTCGGGCCTTGGATATCCGAAGCCCAGGCCGCGTCAAGCCGGGCCCAAGCCGCGGCTTCCAGGCCGGGCCGGGCCCTGAACATCACTAATATTAGCCGGAGCAGGATGTAGACGCTGCCGACAGTCTTGCCTGGCCGACGCACGGCATTAGCACCCAAAGCCAAGAGATAAGACGCCCACTTGCCGATCCGGGGCTGACCGGTGATGAAAAAACGTCTTGCCCCTTGGCTCGCCTTCATACGAGACCTCGCGTGGCCTAGGAATTGGTCGTATTCGCGGCGGATGAGGAGCGCGCTCGTCTTGGTTCCGGGGGTGCGATACACGTTCAGGAGGGGCAACATCGCAAGACCAGGGATCAGGTCAGTGTCGATGTAACGTATGAAGCCCGGACCTCTGGGAGGGCGATCGTGGCCGGTCCCACGTCAGTGGCGACCACGGTGGGGTAGGCGGTATCCATATCCATGGCATCGGCACCGGTGAGCCAGTTGTCGTCTGGTGTCAGGTACTTACTGGCGTTGTTTAAAGTCACTGGTTGAAGCCATAAGCCATCGTGGAAGCGTTGGAGGAGGAGGAGGTATATTATACTGACACGGTCCCACAATTGGAACAGCCAGTCTACTACGTAGGACATGATAACCTATGCAGGCTAAAAGCTACCCGCCCTATACGTAGAACACGCGCACTACCAAGAGGGGGGCGGAAAGTTTAGGTGCTCCAATGATATCCCCGGCCTGGCTCGGACAAGAGCAGGCAGGTTGCCGGTTAAAACCTCGTGGGTGGCCCACTCTGATTCCTCAGAATGGGCACTAAATCCCCAGCAGCCAGGATTCATCCAACCACTTTCAACTCAACAGTCCCTCCGGGCACACATGCTGCAGTAACTACGAAAGAAAAAGGAAAGAGGATAAAAAGATATATGTAAGGAAAGTGAAGAGGGAAACAAATAAAAATCTGAAAATCTCATGTGTCACTGATTGGCCGGCCAATGACTACATCTCAGTGATCTCATGGATTTGGGGGGATATAAAGTGCTGGGTTAATGACCAGCATGGGTTCACTGTAAAAAACCTCGAAGACATCATAAGCGAGTTTCCCAAGAAGCCCGATGACTTTCTCTTTGAGAAGGAGATCCTTGAAGAAAAGACCCGGGTCCGAGTAGACTCCATGAAGCTCTGGATGAGTTTTAAACAATTTCTCAAAGAAAGCATTTCTGATTTCAACAAGTAGGCTCTGCTTGCACACAAACATCGCGTGGATGGCATCTTCCAGGTGGTCTTTGCAAAAGCGGCACAGCCGCCACTTTTTTGGCACTTGTGGTTTGTAGCGCTCGCTCCACCGCATCCGTTCCATTGCCAGCGCATGGCCTGACAGCACAGCATGAGTCAATGCGACCCTGTGCTTGTTGTTCCGAACACGTAGATACATTCGAAAAGCCAGCACCCTATGCACCCATTTGCCATCTTCCATGACCACTCGGTCTGGGAGAAGATCTCGTGTTCTGGAGTAAGCACTGAGCTCCGCTTGTATGCAGGCTTCCATGGAATGTGTAACATCTGCGATTAGGCCATCAATTGTCTTCACTTCCACTGCCGTGTTCGATGTCACTTTCCAGTACACCGGGATTGGGAGGTCAGACAGAACTATCACAATATCATTGACCCAGGATAACTTGAACTGACGGGCCAGATCTAATGAGTCAAATAGCCCATCCTTCACAAGCCGTCCATCTCCCAGACCCGCCAAATGTTTCAAGTTCTTCAGGAGTAACATCACTCTGTGATATGAGATGGGTTCCAGTCCTGTTTCTGAGAATAGGACTGCTGTCACACTACGTTCTGTGAGGCCAAGCATGCGACGCAGGTAGTGATTTTGCACTGCTTCCCGCTCCGTTCTCCGAACTTTGACTACATCAGGACAGATATCTGCTGCTGATATGAGATACGGGTCCACACGGGCCATATACAGTGTACGTGCATCCCAAACTGATAGACCTCCGACCATTCGATTTACAGCAAGGCATGCATGAGAGATTCTCTCTGCCTTTTCCAAGTATATACGATGGTGCTCTGCATACATATCTTTAGCTGTCAGATCGTGGTTGATGCCTACATACTGAAACTTTGTCGCTTCTTCCAGGAGCTTGCCGTCCAGGTAAAACTGCTGAGGGACACTCGGCTTAATGCCTATTGCTCCCCACAGGCTCTTAGTATCCTGTATTTCACAGCCGATGTTGCCCATGTGGCCACCAGTGCCGTTCAATCTGTCTTGGAATGCGTGGCCTGAACCGGCTAATATCATTAGATCGTCTGCATGCTCAAGCTTCGGGATTGATTTCCCGTTCACTGTGACATCACTTGGGTGTGGGTACAGTTTGAATCCTGCAAGTAACAGATTCCAAAACTGGGGTGAACCAGAATCCCCGGTAAGGGCTCCTAGAAAGGAAAAAAAGCTGTCGGATAACTCCCTGTTCACGCGAACCATATATTCTAGTTTGTCGTACAGGAGCATCACAAGATCAATCAGGTCTCCGGCAATTCCCATAGTGTTTAAGTTCGTAAAAAGCACATTGCGGTTCACAGCCGGAAAGGCATTTTTCAGATCCACCACTGCAACATACATAACCTTTCCTTCTGCTGCTGCCCTGTCGGACATGATGCGCAGGAGAAGAGGATTATTGTTTGTTCGATAGCCGGGTCTGAACCCATTCTGGGATTCAGGAATGAGTTTTGCGTCCATCGAGAACTCCTTTACTCTTCTGTCAATCAGCAGAGTGAGAAACTTCAAGAGACAGCATTCAAGCACTATGAGCCGATAGCTTTCAGGCTTAGTAGGGTCCTTTCGTGCCTTCAGAATTCCAGCCACTAGTGCAGCAAGCCACTTAGAAGGAAAAGCCTTCTTATCAATGATAGCTTGAAGCAGCACCAGAAGTATGGCATTCGGAATTTCCATGATGTCTGCATATGAAAAATCATCAATACCCGAGGCCGTCGAAAGATGCTTCATAATGTGCTTCTTTCCCCACTCCATATCCTCCATGGTCAATTTGCAAGAGAAACTTTTCTTCGGAGACCCATCCTCATTTGTCCGAGGCATGTCTCTAAAAAGCTCTGCACTCCTCTGCAATTGCTCTTTGTTGAAGGACGGAGGGGTCACATCGGGCTCATTCATGCGCTTCCTGAACTCCTCTGTTAGCTCCTCTAGTGAGACCAGGACAGGCTTCGGCCGTGGATCAGTCCATCCACGAAGGACACGCCAGAACGACCCAGCATCCTTGCATTCAAAGATTTTATCACGCAATGATTTCTGGAGAAGCCGAACTCTTTCACGTCCACGGTGATGTTCAGGATTTCCCTCTTGGACCTCATCCTCATCCGCTTGGTCTTTCCAATCCCTCGACTTGGAAGCAGCCACCTCCGGCAGTGATGTGGAGACCTTCGGGGTGTCTATACTTTCTGCTTCTAAGCAAATATCACCCCATGGACAATCCAACATTGGCTCATAGTCATCAACAGGCTGCAAATTTTTTAGGCCCTCTTGTGCCAGCTTTTTCACTGCGTCTGCTCTATGATTTTGGCCATCTTGCTCCACCCGATTAAATCGTGTTGGTGCCAAGCGTTTCGACAACACTAGGACAAGATCCTTTAGCAGATCACCATTCGGGCCTGACCACCCCAGCTGTGAGTTCTTGCCAGCCCAGTAACACACATGCCGTATGACATACTCCGACTTTGTGAATACCATTAAAGAGAAGTGAGGATTTGCCTCTCGGACTGCTATAAGAACTGCATATAACACTGCCCTATTGCTTGTCGGAGGTTCGGGCCCTGGAACTGTAAGTACACAGTTTGCAGCTGATTTTTCCCCCCAGAAAACACCAGCTACAGCTCGTGCACCGGTTCCCGAGCCCTTACATGAGCCCTGAACGTAGACATGGGAGTACGCAGTCTGCGTATAGACTTTGCCATATAGTGCGCATAACATTTCAGCAGGGCTTTGCTTGCTGGCCATTGCATCTTCACACATTTTGTCTAGCTCAGGATCACCTTTGGGTAGGACAGGGGCTGGCCTCGCTTCTTTGCGAGGCACCGGAGCCATGTCCAATATAGCACGGTCCATTTTGATTGTTAGGCTGACATGATCAGACCAGGCATCATTTGGATCCGGCGGGATTGCGACGGAGAGGGAGCGGACCTTAGGCAAGAGTATCTGTGATACAACTGTGTAGTCTACCACTGCCTCCGCCACACCTACTTCCCGGAAGGATGTGAACCTCCCTGGTGAAGCATCTTCAAGATTCGTCCCATTTAGGATGACAAGTTGTGACCTTTTCCAGGCCGAGAGCATACAATGCCCTCTTGTCGAAACAGGTTTTTGATCAGAGGACAGGCGGGGGAGATTGTCGCCCGCCCTCTCCGACCGAGTCCGAGCATTGGCATCTAGTGCCAGAATTATCCCTTTCGTATCATCTGCTGCCGCACAAAGGGCGAGAGTTTCCTGCAGCTTGTGCTCAGGAGAAGTGTTTGTAAAGTGCGCATAGCGTGAGCCGTGCGGTAGTATATATGCTCCAACAATCCAGAAGGACATGAAGTCGAGCACCAGAATATCTGGTGAAGATAAAATCGATTTTGTGGCATGTATAGCATTGCGTATAAATGCAGTAACACCTCCACCTTGGTGTTCCCACGAGCTACTCACCTTGCGGCATACTGATAATGCATAGTACCCGCGAGGTATCAGAAGGCTCTCCTCATCATCAGGCAATGAGTGTGTTTCCGTGATTATTGCGACGTCGTGACCCCGAATAATGTTCTCAAAGTCCGGGCTGTGCAGCTTAACGCATAATAGACCTTGTATATTCCAAAAGAGTATTGACAGATCACTTCTAGTTAATATGGTACTATCGCGCAATCGACCGCCAGCCCCACTCAGTTTCCCGTGAAGTAGTTCGGGGTGTGCGATGATCCCGCCACCGACGCGTGCGTCACCATGATCGTGCGCATGTCGAAAGGCATGGGGGCGTCATCACCTGCCTTCGCGCCAGCCCAAGCGCCAACAAAACCATTCGCCTCATTGGCCGAGGAAAAACCAACGGCGAGGATCGACGGATCCGTCGCCACCCGCTCGATATACGTCGCGGGGAGGTGGTAGTCCGGAGCGCCGGTGACCACGAGCGCTCGGAAAAACTCCGGAGCCGCGATCCTCCTGTCCGAGCTGACAGGCCCGACATTGACCCAGTGATGGAAGGACGACTTGTCAGGCCTCGCGCTGGCACGCTTAGCGGGGCAAGTAATGATCTCGACACTCGCCTTGCGCTTGTGCTGCTGCTTCTTCCCGCCGACAGCGAAGTCGAAGCGAGCAGGACGGACAACATCCAAGGGAGGGGGCGGGGGCGGGGGTGCGGCGGGGGCAACGGCAACGGTGGAGGAGGGGGCGGAGCGAAGGATGAACGTACTAAGATCTGTCTGCGTCCGAGCAACGTTCTCCCGCACGGTAAGCGAGCTGCGCTCCACTTCCTCCTGCTTCTTCTCCATCTTCACCATGCGCGCCTCAAAGCGCATCTCGAGACTGGCGAGCTGCGCTGCCATCGAGTCCGCCTTGGTGATCGCCGGCGCGAGGGTAGCGAGCTGCGCCGCGATCGAATCAGCCTTTGCGAGGGCAGGTGCGAGCTGCTCGGCGATCTCCTCGTTAACGCCGTCGAAGGCGTCCTGGATGGAGCCGTACAGCGCGTTGACATCCCCACGCGTCGCGTAGCGGTCCATGACCGGGTCCCCGCGCTCGTCGCAGAGCGGCGACTCGGTGATGCGCCGAAGCTGGTGCTGGAGCGTCTCGACGTTGTCCGTAATGCGCGCGAGGTCGGCGGTGTGGAGGGAAACACGGGCGTCGGATGTGCCGGAGAAGTTGTCGATCTTGTTGCGGAAGAGCCCCTCCAATGTCGCGAGCTGCTCCTCGAGTTTGCCGGCATTGATGCGCTGGGTCTTCGAGGAGAGCGCACGGAGTTCGTTCCCGAAGGCAAGGAACTGGGCCGAGACCTTGGCCTCCTCTGCGATCAGATGCCCGCCGAGCCTGGTGATGTTCGCGTTCGCCCGAGCAGCGGCGGCGACGGCTGTCTCAGCCTTCTCCTTCTGGCCGGCCTTCGTGGTGGGAGGGGCGGCGAGATGGAGGTGCTTGCTCACCTCCTTGTGGTTGGGCAAGAAGATGGGCGAGGCGTCGGGGTCCTCCAGGGACTCGGTGGGAATAGGGGTGGGGGCAGAGTTGTCCGCGGCCTCCGTCGCCATCGAGGCAGTACGGGAGAGGGGGCGGGCGGCCAGCGAAGGGCCCGTAGCAAAGCCAGGTGGTGCTTGGGTCGTGGACTGAGCCACGAGAAAGTCGCGCTTCATCTGCGTGCTACTCGGCGTGATAAATGGGGAGAACGACATTCGAACGCGAGGCTTGTACCTGAGCGGCACAGACTGGTCGCGCGTCTCCAGGTTGAGCGCGGCGAAGCGGTCGTCATCCTTCGCCTGCTCTTGAGCAGTTGGTATATGTCCGAGGACGGGACAAACGGCGCGGGCAGTGGTTGCCCAGCCATGGAAACCTCGGAGCCGACTCGCGCCGATGCCGCTTAGGAAGCTTTAGGAAGGCAAGATCGGGCAAGCAGGCATCCGTGACGTCACTTGGAGTTTGATGCCAATCATCTCCTCGATCAAAATATAGCGCTTGGACTGTTGGACAGGCTTGGACCGAGAACAAATTTTCTGAACTACGTGTATCATAAAACGAAAAGCCTACACCGAGCCTTCATCCTTGACCGGGATTGCTTGGACGTTACCCTCGTCTTCAACGACAGCAACCTTCCGCTTACGAAGCGAGGCCCGGACGGGATGAGGATCCTGGAATATTTCATCCAATTCCTCCCTATGAATGGTGTCAGGTTGATTTCAGAGTGAGTACGGACACTTACAGCGTACGCCCTCTGGTCTCCACCACACAGAACCAAATCACGACGCATTCAAATAGATCCCAGCCGATGTAGACACCTGGTGCGAGCGAATTCAACCAGTCATGCAGATCGACTGAAACAGTACCCACAATAGTATCTGAAATTGCAGGCCAGTCAGTTTGAGGGATAATAGCATTATTTTGGTCTGCATACCTCCATGTGATGCGCTGCAGGGCGATGGGACCTGCGTACGTATTCACGAAACTGGAGCAGGTAGTTCAGAGCTCGTTCAAGTAACGGAATAGCGAGACTTGCGATGCACATGCCACGGCCAAGGCATACATCGCCATGCCCTTCGCCCTAGAGGTTTCAGTCGTTAGTCAGGAATCCGAGCGCCTCGGGTTCACTAAACTTACCTAGTGTTGTAATCCAGAACTTCCGCAGGATAGAGCGCCTGGGTTGGACACGCAGTATTGAAGACTCGAACCAAAATCGGGATTAAAAAAATAGATGTACCTGGAGAGGAGTGTACGCAAGACTGCAGAACATTAAATTTGGGCGAAAGGGATTAGGAACAAATCGAACCTGTATACGAAGCCGAACAAGACTGCAATTAAATACACGAGACATCAGCTTAGAGCCGAACGAATGAATGTCGCGTACATATGAATGCAATGGCGGCGTTAGCACCGTTCGGGTTGCTTCCAGCTGCACCCCATTTTGCGGTACATCCTGAAACCCGATAAGAATGGAGGTGTTGAAGCTTCTGCCATCACATTTACCGGTGACAATTGTCAATGTTGCAGCGCTGCCCAATGTTCCCCAAAACCACATTTCTATGGATAGTTATGAGAACAGTTTAACGGCATGCGAAAAGAGGTGAACTCACTACGGCGCCCGACTATCACACCGATTGAGGGTCAGCACAACAGCGACTGCACGATGACTCCACCTTTATCAACGAGCGCAGTTCCGATTACCTGTTGTGAATACATGAAGATCGTAGTCCACGAATAATGCACGAAGGACTAACTGCACCAGCGGCGGACACCAAGGTGTTGACAAAGTTGAGAGTAAGACGGGCATTTTGAGTACTGTTTTTCTGGTCAGCAATGTCCCACCTGACTATATGCAAATCCGTACTTGACCCCGGCATTCTTGAGGTCGATGAGGTCAGTAGAGCTCGTTGAAACGGAACGGATTTTACTCACTGCGAACAAGATGGTCAAAAAATATCTGAAAGGAGTGAGCTTCGCCGCGCAGATAGGAATCAAATCCTACCCAAGGCCGTTTCCAGACCACCTTGTTCACAGTTAATAAAAATCCTTTGTTTCAACTAGCTCCACTAACTGTCCAAAGAAAGCCATGAGCAGGGTTAAGAACGTGCGGTATCGTGAATTTGGAGTGTTGACGAGCTCGCTGTAGTCCCACCTGCATCAAAACTTTAATTTATATCATTTCAATAGGTCAAAAAAATCCTACCAGCGCTTGTCCGACGCGTTTAGCTTGATAGATTCCTCGAATTCTCTCCATTCCAGTTGGACCAGGGGGGAATCGGGATCATCGTTGCCGTGGTATTTGGCCAAAATGTGCAGTGCCTCCTCCTTTCGGCCAACAGAAAGAAGCCATCGAGGGGACTGTTATTCGCAACGACTCAGTAAGTGTGGTGGAAATCAAGAATGGTGTTACCTCTGGCAGGAACAACGCGAAGCCGGCGAGGATGCCGGCTGCTACAATCTGGATAGCCAGAGGCGCCCGCCAGGACCGTGTGCTTTCGATGCGGCCAGTGGCGATGGTAATTCCGGTACAGAGAATTGAACCGGCGTAGTAGAATGCTGTGAAAAGGAATTAGAGGTTTTTACGGGCGCTGCAGCAGTCCTACTCACTGTTGAAAAGTCCCGTCAACCGCCCTCGCCACTGGTAAATAGTTTGGAAACTGGCAAGGCTCTGGAGGACAAAATACGCACCTGTGGAGGTGCCATCTCGACAACATATGACGGTGAACTAGAACACAGCATCGATAACATGTGGCAACCACGGGAACGAACTTACGCAGTCTGCACTATGCCTACGCCCAATCCTAGCACAAATCGCCCCCCTAGGAGTGCGCTGATATCCTTTGCCGTCGTAACCGCGACCGAACCTAGTTAATAAATTTTGTAAGATCTGATCAATATTCGGACAGACCGGACTCTCACCAATTATGATAATTAAGCCGCCTATGAACTACGGAATGATTTTCAAGTAAAACTCTTGCTCGAAAGACTTACCATGCCGCCCCTCCGACCGATACCGTCAGCGAGTGGACCGGCCAGGGGCACCGCCACAATACTACCGATACTGTACTGGGCGACAGTCGGAACCTAGTCTCGAAAAGTAACTTGAATTTCACTTACGATTCCACTAAAGCGGACATTTAGCATATATTTGAATATATGCTTAAGACTCACAATATAAGAGCGGTCGTGGAGCCCACGCCACCTCCGGCATCTTGGCCCTTTCGTACAAGAGTTAGACTCTGTGCATTCGACCAAAACGTATTTCTGCGTTTACCGTGATCCCAAAGTAATCCAAGTACTGGCTAAAACACTGCTTGAGCTACGCCAATCATCACAAATGGATCTGTGCACTCACTGCATCCCGTTAACGGCCGACATGACTGAAAAAATACTCTTGTCAGGATGAGGGAGTGTAGGAAACATTCAGGGACTCACCCGATCCGTCAAAACCATTCGCGAGACTTCCCATGAAGGCAACTAACAAAATCAGATACAACTGTATTGATCTTTTGCTCCAAGGGCTGAGATGGGGACCAGCAGCCAATGCGACGGCAAGGTCAGTATTCGCGGCCTCCACGATTTTTGCGTTGTCTGGAACCGTGTGGTGGTATTCATTGCGCTCCTTCTCGTCCACGGGAGATTGGATTGGAGAATCCTTCGCATGGGTGGCCATTGCTGCGGTGAAGGATGATAAGGCGGATTGAAGGAGTATTCTATATACTCGGGGAAACGCGCGGAGACACGTCGGAACAGATGGTAGAGAACCATATGACTTTTTACGACATACCAGCTATGCTTCTATATGTTGGAGAGGGAAATGTTCTCAGGCAGTCTCAAGGCAAAGCGGCCTCTTGACTTGGTATGCATCCGGTTGTATCGGGCGCGTCCACACTATTTCCGCATATAACCGGAATGGCGCGCCGTTAATGAAGCTCAGCACGCCTGCCGCCGAGAAATCGCCGCTTGAGAAAATGGGCAACCTGCCCAAACTAGAGAGCTCCGATGTAGTCGGAAGAGACCTTGCTTGACAAAAATAAGTGTAACTTGGTGTCTTTCCAGTTTCTGTTTGCGCTCTTGATCAATTGTGTTGGTCTGCGTGTGGGCACCCCGGTGGCAATAGCCGGCAATTCGTGTAACACCCGCGAATTTACCCACCGTATGTAAACGATAATAGCAAAGTTGTATGATTGGCTCGGGAGAACTAAGATCAATGGGTGGGGCAAAATGGGGTCCAATTATGAGGGTGGAGAGACCTTGCAGCCTTGGAACTTGCAAGTTGCAAGCAAGGGAACAGCGATGTCAGCGGGCCGGTACGGGAGTTGGTGGCATCAGGAACGGCTCGGAACGAGATAGGAGTAAAATTTCCTGTGATTCAGTCGCTGATTCTGAGGCAAATGGAGGGATCTGAATTCGGACATGGACGTATTGAAGTAGGAGTTGAAAAGAGAAGCGGCGTCCCCGTCATCACATCAACTTGATCGGATCAAGAGTCCGCGATTTGCCAGAGAGGCTCTTACGAAGTTCTGCCAAGGCTGGCAGTGCTAACGTTCTGGACGAGGGCCGAGAAGAGGCGAGAAGCCATAGGCCGCGTCGCGCAGATGGAGGTGCACGGTCTCTTGTTCGGGCTGTACTAAATTTCCCCGGCGAAGCTATTGTACGTCCCGGTAGTGATGCCCATAGCCTGGCTTGGCCTAGAAGCCAGGGCTTTGGCCTGGCTTGACCGGGAATGAGCTGGGATTTCTCAGGTCTAAGCCCAAGCCAACCCCTAGGGCTTGGCTTTGGCCTGAGCCCAGGCTTTAGTAGGTAAAAGGGTTCTTTAACAGACTGAGCCATGTATAGCTGCGCAAAAGATAGGTGAATAGGAGCAGTGTTAATACTGTGTTGACCCATACCATTCAGACACATCTTTGACTCTTTCTGGTCGACAGTATTCCATGCGAGCTTTACAAGTGTTTGCAGAACTTAGGGTGCGGCCAATTTTTCTTCTATTTTGAGCTGTTTTTGATAGTTTCCACTGAATCCATTGCCCTGAGCTCGGTTCTTTATATAAAGATGTAAAATATATATGGGCAGATTTGCGCAGCGATTCCACAGGGGGTGTGGCACTTCGATTTCGTATATTATTATTTTAAAAAATGCATGTCACAAAAGTCCGATATGAGTCATAGGCACCTATAGGTTCTTACAAGGCTGTATAACCCTGTAATATTTTCTGGGGGGCTGTAAGGCTCAAAAAGGCGCTGTAGTGATTTGTAACTATTTACGGAACTTATAAGACTTATAAGTGCTTAGGGGTGGTTATTGAGGGTTACAGGTAAATCCTGCACCCAAGCAATTGCACGGCACTCCCCTCCCCTTCACCGGGTTATGCTCAAGTATAAATGATAACCAATTTGATTTCATACTATAGTAATACAGGTATGGGGATACAAGAGATGGCACACATAGCTGACACACCATTTGCATGCCGCATGAGCCAGAAGAACATACAGTCATTCCACGGTCCTTGCACAATCATTGGTCCTTGCACATGATTTTTTTCTGGGCCCGAAAAATATGTTTTTGGTCCAGTCTTTCAAGTGGATCCCTTCATATGTGTGCCCTTCACATTCTCCATTTTTCTCAAGCCCTTCGGGTATCTGATGGCTGTGCAATTATGGCAACATGGCCCAAATTCAAATCAATCATGGAATTTCGCCTGAGAACAGACCGCTAAAAATGTGTTGAAGATGTTACATCATAATTATGAATGATGTCTTCGCTCCAAAAAAAATCCGAGGCCATTGGGTGGTCAGGACATTGAGGAGGAAGAATTCCATTCTGAATCATGTTCATGTGAGGTGCAAACAAACCCAAATATTTCACAACTGGGATGAACATGTAGTGTGAGGCCTAGGAAAAGGTTCCATGAAAAGAAATGAACAAAAAAGCACAAGAAGTGGTGGACACAATGAGGTCTACAGCTAAATGGGTTGAAGTTGAATTTTGAGTGAGAGGAACAGGTAAGGACAAGCAGGGCTCATATGACAACATATAAGGGACCAGGAGTGTTATCTTTTTCAGATATGGGCCTGCCTTTGCTTAGAACATGAATTGCTGGCTGGTTTTGTGCCGATGTGCAAGGACCAGTGATGTTTGAAAATGTGCCCCGCAACATTGGCCTCAAAATGTTGAAAAATCAGCTGTTTCTCCTGAATCTTTTTGCAGTACCAAGGTTTACTAACTATATCGTTGATATGTATACTTGATTTCATCAAAAAAATCCCATTTAGGATGAAGAATGGGGATTTTTTAAAATGCGGTGCAAGGACCGTGGAATGACTGTAATTCATAAGTTAAGGGAAATAAAACTAGCTTGGAGACTCACCAGAGCCAAGTGAGTGGTGGCGTTGGTGACTGACAAGTTAAGATTAGAAGGAGCGGGTGCCGACAGAGGAACACAATGTACCATATGATCTGGTCCTTTGAACAAACTTGGAATTGCTGAAGAGTAGCTATCTAAACCAAGGTCAGAAGGAGCAGGTGGAGAGGGGGATACAGTGCACCGTGTTGTGAACAAATTTGGTGCCCATCTTTGAAATGAACAGGCAGACTGGGTAATCAGCTTCAGTGGTGGGCAGCTGAGGCCTTTGGGCGAGGGCGTTGTGATGTGGACTGCGGTTTTGTAAACTGCCGAGTGAGGTGGTAACCCGGGCTAGTTTAGAATTGTATGTCCTCTAGGGGGAATATTTCTGTCGCTGTGAACAGTGCACCTCGGTGCTAGGTTTATTTAATTGGAGTGTGGATTTATATAGGAGGTGTGTGGTTCTTCAGTATTTTACAACTGGTTACTGCGTTTAGTAAACAGTCTTCTCAGTGTGCACCGTCGGACCGAGCTCTACAGCCTGTCGAGAAGGGATGATTGAGCGTAATGCTGGCTCTGGATCAAGGATGCCGAGGTGGAATATGTGTTTTAGAGGGCCTCCTCGGTTGTATAATCCGACTCCGAAAGTATTCGGTGTGTAGGTCGTTTAGCTGGGGCAGAGGTTGTTTTAACAAGCTCAGTTCCTCGGCCGAGTACTCCCTTCTTTTAACCTCTTCGTATTATATGTCCCAACCAATTGTCTCCCTTTTTCTTATTCTCCTATCTGCCTGCCAAGGGCAAAATAATCTGATCAAGGCTAGTGGCTACACACCAAACTTGGCTGTGTCGCTTTGTGTGAGGGTTTTTCAACTACCCTCTTTTAGCGAGAAGGAGAGTTGCATCGGATAGGGAAGTGTAGAGCTGGGCTTCGAAAATAACCTGACTTCACCGACAGACGGCTCGGTGTAGGAAAGAATGTGTCTCCGAAGAGCGAGAGAGTGTTTTCCGGTGATAACAGTTTGTTTTTGGGTGAGACCGAGGTACTTTAGAGGCTTTTTACAGCTTTAGAGGATGTGGGTCCCAAAACTGAGATAATTTTCTATCAGCGTACAGCAGCTGTATTTATTCTCCCACATATTCCGCAGCCAGCTCTCTTTCCCACCCACCCGGATAACACCACCCACCCTCGTGCTACTCCCCCTATGTCCCTCCACAGCCCTCCTTGCTTGGCTCCTTCTCCGCTTGGTGCCCACTCATCCTTCCTTTGTGATATCCGCTCGGTCTATTCCCCGATGCTCCTTCTTCCTGCTTGGTGACCTGTTTCCTGCGCCAGGTACACATTTTCCCTCCTCAGTGTCTGGATCTGTGCGCTCGGAGGGTCTTCCTGTTGTTCGGTGTCCATTTTTCTTCTTATTCAGTATATGTCCCCCTTGCTCGGCGTCTCTTTCCATTGTCCCAGTGCATTTTAATTTCCTCTGACAGGTCGGCGCAGCCCCGGTGTTGAGTGAAGGGCACTCGGTCTGCTTGTAAATTCAACATATTTGTGCTCGGAATGTGTCTTGTTTTTTTCTGTCCTCTTGAGACTTTGTGTCGCCTGCGTGGCATAGCTGGTATGTCGTCCTGCGAATATATTACATAACTGAGGTTCGCTGTTCGATTCGAGCCATGGGTTTGTAATGTGTCTTCTTCATCTTTTCTCTACCGAGCTCAGATGTCCCACTTGCATGGCAGAATTAATGGGTCCCAATCTGAATATGCGTGTTTGATTCACATTGCAGTTGTTTAGCACTTTCACCATTTTCCTTGTCGCCAACTGACAATTGGTTTCACAGTAAAATTGGCATGTCGTCTGAGTTTTCCTTGATATGATTTCCACGGCCGCAGTGCTTGGTATGCGCCTTTTACACTTCCTTTACCGTATTCCGGAGTGATCACAACGTGATAGCTCACAGCGTGCAAAAGCAAGGGTAGTAGGATTGCCACCGAGGAGTTGGCAAACGTGGTGTTTGGAGGAAGAGAGAGGTGGAGTCACAATGTCACGGTGCTGTGGAATATATACGGAACAATGACATCACCCACTCCACCTTGGCTGATGCTGTCACATGCTTCCCTGCAACTCAAGCACACTCACCAGCAACCTAATGCCTTCAAATCTTCACCAGGTAGAATCTGATATGACACATGTCTCCAACTCCGAACCCGAGCGCAAAGCTTGCTGTTGCGCACATCACAATTCTCATTCGTCGACTGCCTCCTCTGCACCTAACTCATCTCTGCCCCACTGTATGCCATTCTCAATCATCCCCGAATCCATCACAGTTCCCTGAGCGTTAGCACACTGGAGCAAGAGGAAATAGGATGTTTTTTGGACGAGAGTTTACTGCAGATTTCCCCACCACCTGTCCCTTCGCACGGATATCATGGACTCAAACAATGGAAGACTTTGGTTCAGAGAGTAAAGAAATCTACATAGCTCAATTCTGTACATGTACTACACTTCAGTGATGCGAGCAACACTTTAATCAAATTACTTGTTGTGTCCTTGTCGTACATTGAGAGCTACTAAGAGTCATCACCTTTGCCCTCGCCTTCGTCCTTGCCCTTGCCCTCACTGCCATCACCGCCACCCTTGCCCTTGCCCTTGCCCTTGCCCTTGCCATTGCCATTGCCGTTGCTGTTGCCCTCTGGCTCCTCCACATTCATTTCCTCAAGTGTTGCCCGTTTATCTTCTGCACCTTCATCATCAGAGTCAACACCACCTGCCAAACCATCCTCGGAGTTCGGATAGAATTTCCGGTCCCATACATGGAATATGTTCAAGATGCTCGGCTTCTTCTTCTGCAGGCCCTCGGTAAAAAGTTGAAGGTAATATTCAAAGTCTTCCCACCATTCAATCCCGGATACCGTGCCAGTGGGCCCAAACGTACCATCAACAGAATACATGTATCAAAGCTTTCAATACAATGTCAGTGTAACTCCAAACAAAAGTTGATCATATACCCAAACCACCGCCACCACCATTCCCGGCTCGGTGCATCGCAAACCTCAATTTGTTTTTACTGACTGAACCTTGGGCAGGGGGTGGCCTGACTTCATAGCTGCTGCAGTGGCAGGCCCACAAGTAATGGCGGTGTGAGTCTTCGTGAGTCTCATTCAGTACAAAGAATTGAAGACAAACCCAGATAAACACACAATAAATAAATTCTCATGCAAGAAAAACTTGGCAGGGTCATATTTGTCTGCGTAGTCTTTGTAATGGGGATGTTAGTGCTGTTGTAGTAGAATTTATTGGGGTTCTTCTTTGTCGGCTAGTAGCCGATTAGCTTCCAAAATTTGTGGTGTCCTTCCTGTGACGATAACTTCTTCGTGATGCAGTCGAACAGGTCAGGATGAGAGTGCAACCAATTGACGGTGAAGGGGCGCTGGTTGCTCATGCCATGCAGAAACTGGGAGTCGTTATTCAGTCTGAATGTCTGAATAACAGTGAACATACTGCTGCGGGGATCCAGTCATTAAAGTCCTTGGCATCTCAATAATCCTCGGGAACCACAGCCTAGATATCTCTGAGGGTGCCCGGGGTTTTGTTCGCTGGCTGATCCTCCTCTCCAAAACGATCCAAAATGTTGAAATCTTCCTGCTCCTCAGTCCCCCAGATCTTCGTCTTCCTTCTCATCTGGTGAAATGGTGCACCTAAGTATAGACTGAAATGTGCAAAGACTGAGATCTAAGGCATGAACACAGCTTTTGAGAATGGTCCCCACGATCGCTTTCCCAATGCGGTAGCCATCACACGTGATGATCCGTCTGCCGAAACCTTTATTTAGCCCGCCGTGAACAACAATGTGTGCATCGCATTGTGACACTCGTCACTCGCATCTCTTCCCTCCTCCACTCATCCACCCACCTCCACCCTTTCCTCCCCTCCCTTCCTGCTACCCCTACCTCTGCCTGGTGCCCCCACGACATCCTGACTGTCGCCCGCCGCATCACAAGCTCCTTGGCCTGAATCAGGATCAGACCAATTGCTAAGTGATTGCCACCAAAAGCATTCGGGCGTCGGGTGTGTGCCACTGTGAATAGACGGTATTGGGGGGCATTGGGCATGTAGAGCTGATGTGCAGGGTGTTGCACATGTCCATGGGAGCTTACTTGAGCCGGTGGAAAAGATCTTAGGTGACGCGGCACTTTCGAGGAGCGGCAGCCACGACTCTGGGCACAAATTTGCAAAAATATATTTATTTTGACCGACTCAGTCATGCGCTGGTGCAGATTGAAAAACACACCAAAAGTGTGTCTTTTAGCGTGTCTGTCACACTTAAGATGCGCCAAAAAAAATCCCCCCATTGTTCTCGCCGTTGATCGCGCCGCCGCCGGAGTCACGTGCTGATGTAGCCATATCGGGAATGATGGGTGGGGACCAATCTGGCGATCTCATGAACACCAAAAACCAACAACCATCACACAACACACACACACACACACACACAACCAATAAAAAGTGCTTATAATTGAGTTCGGGTCACCCCACAGTGTACAGGTAAGATTGAACCTTCTCGAGAAAGTTGTCAAGATTGTTTGAGGATGTCTTCTTGGACTTTGAGAGACCAACAGCAGTTTCCGACTACCAAACGTAAATTGTTCTCAAACATGAGGACAATGGGGTTATAGAGTTTGCAGAAGCTCTTGAGCAACCAGTATGTGAGACAACTTGGATCGTTCATTGTGATTGTCCACAGGGAACATTACAGACAACAGGCCATGTTTATGCCTACACACAACTCCCTGACTGACTCTGGTGCTTATCAGAGATCCTTTTGGGTTCTCATGAGGCCTACTCAATTGAGGTGATTGAACTACTGTGACCCTCCACGAGATAGCTATGAAACAAGGGACTATTGCAATGGGACTTCACTGAACAACAGTGGTATGACCAGGAAACTGCAATGGGACTTCACTGAACAGTAGTCTGTAGCTTAGATGGCCTTAAAGCTAATGTAGCCAACAAGAACTTTCTCTGTTAAAGAATCTACACAAAAGAAATGCTTTATAAACAAATCTCTGTGATAGGATACTGAGGACACAAGGCCTATTGACTTGCAGAGCTTCAACATAGTCTAGGCAAAGCCGGGCATGAATGAGCTGCAGACCTGTGCATTCTTGATGGTGTGTTAGTGTGTGTGTGCATGCTTGCCAGGAGCTTCCAGGGTTAGTTAGTAGCATGTGCATATATCAAGCATTCCATCCTTGCTTCATCCCTTGCATCATGACATTGCGGGATTCCCTAGCGGCCACTGATAGCGCATCTGGAGTGGCTACCACAACAAAAAACTACATTGTTGAGGTACTCCTCCTTCTCTTTAGTGTCCGATTTTGTGTTCATTTTCTTTCACAGTTCCACGAGCATGAATTTGAAGAAGTTTTTGACAATGGAATCTACCATTTTCGATTCTTTTACTACAATCCATGGGACTGGTTGCTGAATCTTGTCTCAGACCCCACCCTGGCCGATGATATGGTTTGGTATCCATCCTGCAAATATCTTGTTGTTGACGGGAATCGGCAATGTTTACGCAACAAATTCTGTAACTCGGACAAATGGTGGAATATGCAGGTACTGAATCGCTTTCATTTTTCACCAATTTTTTCACTCGTTTCCTAGAGTACTCTACCAGTTGTACCTGGAATACCACACTGTCTTTGCCACTGCTGGTATGGCTCAACAAGGGCTGGGTTTCATCCCACACAAATATGCCTTCAACCTTGCGCACCTTTATATGGGACATGTTCCCCGAGGAGCCACTCCGGGATGACAGAGAGGATTTGCTCCAGGTGCGTGCCCATTCGTTGTGATGGCTGTTTTATGACCTGTGATGATCAGATTCAGCTCTTCCGATGCATATATCTCCACTACACATCGCTTGAAAACTGGACAGACTGTTGCAATGTATTGCGATGCAATCTGTCCTTCCAGGCCAATCATGAGGAACACTTTGACTGTGTGGTAATCAACATGGACAATGATCCATTGACTTTCGGGAGGTTGCTATTCTTGTTCCAGTGCCACCTCCCTTCCAGGAGAACCGAGGAATAACACTTGTACAACTGTTCAAGAAATCTAGTTGGCGGCCCAAGACCTTATGGGAGAACTGCCGAATTCTCAAAGACGGTCAAACAATCTTCATCCTGCCTCAATATTGGTCTGTGGTGCTCACATGGTTAATTGCTTTGGGTGCAACAAGGCAGATCGAACATTTTATCCAGAGGATGTAGCTGATTTTGACTGGTTTTTACATGCCGGAAATTGAATACACTTGATTGCTACGATGTTTGAATGCCCCTTGAGCATTGAGATCCCAAGAATATTGGTGGAAAGCGGAGAAAGTTATAAGTACTTACAGGCACTTACAACCTGGCTGTAAGATAGGTATAAGTTAGTCGTAAGTAGCCTATAAGTCTGTAAGCCCATCAACCCCTTATAACCCAAATCAGACTTGTGACACAGTATATGATTTCATAGTTTTTGCTCAGATTCACTCCTGTATGAGGAGAACACCTTGAAGCAATCTATATAGTGTTTTGAGAGGACTTCCTAACTATACGAAGGGGACCTGATTGGCAGAATGTGTTCATCGCACCCCATACATGCGAATGATGTGATTCAATCTAGAATTTCGCAGATTTATTATGTCTTGCTTGGGACTGCTGCCCACTGCTGCTCTCTGGCTTAGGACACATCTGTGCCTACTGCATAATATCCCTGAGAGTTTGTATAGTTCACATTTGCTCTATCAGCCTCTGTTCAGTGATGTGACATGCCCCAAATATGACAGTGCTGCGAGTGACCTCATGTACACGTGACTGATCACCTGTATTGGGGGCACGTTGCATCGCCGGATGGAGGCACACAGGGAGAATGTGAGTCGTAGAATGTCTCAGAGATATAGACTAGTGGGTGTAGACATGTGTGCTTCACACTGTGTACTTCCATGATTTTCTGGTAGAATCACCCTACATCTCCCCATAAATGTGAACTCACAAGCCCATATTGATGAGGACCCTGTCCCTGTATTCAGACATCAAGGGAAATGGGGGCAGGAGTCGTGGTAGAACTGATTTGGAAGCACATGTCAGATCGGATCATTAGGGTTAGTGCACAGCCACATTCAGCAAGAAAATGATGTTCAGTCCCCGAGTGTTTTCTCACAACTCCCCGAGAAAAGTTTGAAATTATTTTTGTAAGGAATGTAGAGAAACAGTTTTGGACATTCAGACATTCAAAAACTTTGTGAATTTTTTTTTTTGCACCTTGTAGAAAAAGTTTCGAAACTGTTGATTTTACTTAGTGAGGAGCTGGAAAAATTCAAGTGAAGGTTTGACAATGTTTAGTCCCCATTAAAACCGACAAAGGTTCTACTAAAAACAGGTGTTTCTATAGTGATTTATTAAATGTGCAAGGTGACCGCCATATAGACAAGGGGTAGTCTTAGTCTGTAGACATCGGGTATTATGTATTATAATACACTAGCTAACCCCCTAACGAAACACTCAAGGAAGGTGGCTGTTTCTTGAGTGCTACAGACCGAATTTCTGTGAGGTTTTTTTATGGGTTTGTCTGAGGGTGGTGTACAGCGAACCAAATACCAAAATATTTGTGTCATTATGTACCGTTGTTACTGAGAACAAGGGCCATCATTGGCACCCGCCCGTTTTGCCTGTTTCATGGGAGAGCAAAACACTAGCAAACAATCTCTTTATCTTCACCATGCTGGCCCCTCAAGTGGCGGACAGTGTGGGTACTGCATCTTACTCATCCCATGATGTGTCCACTAGGCTCCAACAGTCAGAAAAAGGCTAGTCTCTCGCAGCCAGCCTTCAACATGGTATGATTTTGTACCTCAATCATGTTGAAGTCTGTTATTAAGTGATGGGTCCCGATTGGGGTAGAACCTTATTACATAATCTTCGCTTAGCTGCCCTGGTGTTGTTTTGCTGTGCAGCACCTCTTTCTCTGGTTTCTTGGGGTGGAACTCAACTTTAGAGCATATTGGAGACAATCTGCCTCTTCAGAACTTTTTGAATGGTGTTTGAACGAGTGCAGGAGCTCATCCTTCAATGTGATGGGACATCAATGTGCCAAAAACCCATCAATTTGACTTGTCCATAGCTTCGTCCCATGGTACTGAAAAGATATGGAAATATTTGGGCACATAGAAAACATCTGTGAATTTCCGATGTAGATATATCCAAGATTCACAAGCTGGGGCAAGGGCCTCAAAACGTGATTATGTAATAAAGTTCTAGCCCAATCGGGCACCTGACCTTAAAAACGGACTAGAAAAAGGCTGCTAAGGAGAAAAATCGTGAATCCCATATCACAAACACTAATAATTTTGGTAGAATTGAGCCAGGCAAGCTATGCCAAAGCAGGCCAGAAGCTGGGCTGTGCTAAGAGCACTCTATGATATCATGTGCATGGTCGTAAGAGCCAGCACGAGGCCAATGTGCATAACCAGCTTCTTACGCCTGCCGAGAAGGACAAACTCATTGAGTGGCTCAAAGAACTGGATCATTGGGGCCTTCATTAATGGCCAAAACTGGTCCAAAGTGGAAGCCGGCACGACCTGATTGTCTCTGCCTGTAGAATATACATAGATTGTGCATAGAATCCACATCTTGGTCATATCTGACTGGTGGGAGAGCTGTGTCACGCGAAATCTTGACGAAATCCATTGATATTGTGCGGTGGTCCAGATTCCTGGGGTTTGCAGTGATTTTCGTGCACTAAGAAGTGTTCCAGTGTTTGCAGGCAAGAAAACAGGGGGCACCAGCTCAGCATCCTCAGAGGACGACTTGTCACATCAAAAAAAGAGGTTTGTTTGCTAGTGTTTTGCTCACTCGTGACATTTCGCTAGGGGGGATTTACCAATGGATCAGCTGGGTTGTTATGTCACACAGCCACTGATGGCACATAACCAGAGCGCTCAGTTTCACAGTTTCTCGGGGGTTTCAAATGCCAGAAATATTCAAGTAGTCTATGCCTGGACACTTTAGTGTTCCAGGTCTTGTTATGCACAACTCCTGCCTTATATGGTAACTCATTGTTCCGGTAATGAATAAGCAATAGCACCTGTCCCATTAGGTCCGCCTCAGGCTGGATGACCGTTTTGGCCCTGCCTGGCTTGGACTTTCCAGTTACATGGCTCAAGACATTCTTTCTCTTCAGTTTCATCTATACAAATGCCGCTGGACACTGAATGATGCAGAGAAGGCTATGTTCCCATGATCATGTAAATCAAGGAGAGGCACAGTGCGAAGGGGCCTTGGGCTTGGGTAGCTCCCCAGCCTCCCCTGCTGCGGCACGGCAGGCTGTCTGTCCATCTCAAAAGACAATTGCCGTCCAGCTCGAGAAGAACTGACGTGACTGGACTCTGCGCTTGCACTGTCAGCGGCATATGATGCGACACCAAAAACTGTGTCACCGCTGAACGGGGTCGGGAATCCGTACGCACAGCTGTACTACCCACATAGGCACATTGCGATGCCACCGTATAGGGTGCCACCGCCACCGCAGGTGATTGCTGTCACGGACCACAAACAGGCATGGGAGCGTGAACGGGAATGGGAGCGGAAATGGGCAGGGGTGGGGTGTTAATGGGAACGAGACTAAGACAGAGGGCGTGGAACTCCAGCACCCTTATGTAAGCAGCCATCAACGTTAACTTCCGGCCGTTATATCTTTCCTCACCGAGTATTGATGGCATCAACTCTTCACCCAGGCTGTAGTGGCGTTGTTTCCGCAACTTTTGGCTGTGGAAGTTTATTTTTTATCACTCTCCTTAGGAAGTTATAATCTCTAGAGTTTTTTTTTTCCTTCACTGTTTCTACATGCTTTTCACGATGAATGGCGCACTTTCAGAGAAATTGTTGCGCAGATTTGGCCGGTGGCGATGCGCACAGCCACAATGCACGTGATTTTCGCTTGCTTTTTTCTCTTCAATTCAGCCACTTCCCCTGCATTTAACGTGTTTCACGTGTAGAATGGCCCGACCAAAGAAGAGAACCCAACAACTCCGCAAAAATGCTCAGAAAGCTGCTGAATCCCGCAAGGCGACAATGAAAGAAGTGCCGGATGAAGAAGCCTCTTCTGCCCATGCCGCCGATGCTCCCACCTCCCAAGCTGCAGCCCAGATGCACGACAATCACTTCCAGTGTCGACATAGTCATTCCCCGACTTCTTCAACTCCTGATGACACCGAGACCTGGAATTTTGACTTTGGCAATGAGCTGCCGGATTTGGACTGTGACGACTTGGAGCGCGATCGAGACACAGATCTGGCCAACGAGGTGATCAAAGCTCCTGAAATTGCTGATGAAGATGGACTTGCAACATTTGCACAGTTCCTCAGTGATGCGCAAGAAGAGGCTCGGAGTGCAGAGCGCCAGCGAGAGAAGGGTTCAAAGCGGCCGAAACATTACACCAAAAATTCGGGCAAATCAAAATACAGGCACTGAAAAAGGGCGGAAGACCTGGCGTCGAAGGGCTATAAAAGTGTCTTCGAATTCATGGAAGTGATGAAGAAAAGGCGGGTGGACACTGCTGCTCAAGCCGTGGAGACAGCTGATGTCAACGACTCGATGGATGAGCCAAGTGGGTCGAGTGCCGATGAATCGGAGGGGTCAGAAAATGAAGTAGGGTCTCCAAAGGTCGATGCTCAGGTCAGTTATACTCCTTGCCTTGCCTGGTGATTCCTCATAATTTTTTTTAGCCATCTCTTCCGGATTGCATGGATCCGGTAAACATCGCTCATGTCCGTTTGCGGGAGCTCCTGGAAGGGCTCGAAGATCCCAGTCCTGAGAGCGGAGCAGACCGTGCATTGAACCAACTAAACTACACCCACTTCCCTTCCCTTCGTCGCGCCCTCGCCTCCCTCACCATCAAAAGCAAGGATAAAAAACTCGACGTATTTTTCCGTGCCCGGATCACGGCCATGGTCGGAGCTCTCAATCTTTACCTCGACTCGGAGCTCTCATACACCTGGCGTGAGGCCTCGATGATTGTTTCCAAGTCGCAGGGACACAGGTCGTATCGCGCACGAAGCATTCGCAGCTGGATTCATGCTTTCCTGACCTCGAAAAAACTCCCTTTGCATCGCTATGGCCAGTACCACTCTTCCATTCTGCACGACGAGGACTTCGCATCGGCGATCAAGCTTTTCCTCCAGTCTCTCGCAGCCAAAGATGGGCATTTTACTGCTCAGCATCTCGTCAATTACGTCGCATCCCCCGAGATCCAGGAGAAACTGGAGGAGGCTTCAGTGCGCAAGCGTTCCATTTCGATCTGGACAGCGCGTCGGTGGCTGAAACAGCTTGACTGGCGATATGGCCATCGCAGAAATGGAATGTACATCGACGGCCATGAACGCGAGGACGTGGTTGCGTATCGCTTGGCGTTCGTGAAGCGCTGGCTGGAGGAATATGAGCCTCGGATGGTGGCCTACGACAACGACGGCAAGCCAATCAAGGAGCTGGAGGGGTACGTTCTGCAGGGAAAATACAAAGGTCAACCATTCCGAATTATTCTGGTGACACATGACGAATCGACGTTCTATGCCAACGACCGTCGAAAGGTGGGCTGGCTTCACAAATCGGACAAAGGCAAGCCACAGCCAAAAGGGGAGGGAGAATCCATTATGATCTCCGATTTTTTGACATTGGAATGGGGCAGATTGGTGCACGAAGACGAGTACGTTCTCCTGCCGTGTTTATTTCCGAGTTTTCCTTGACACTGTGTCCAGCCAAGCACGCCTCCTGTTTCATGCTGGGAAAAATCGGGACGGCTGGTTCAACTCTGATGATGTCCTGAAAGAGGTCAAGCATGCCATAGATATTTTTGAGGCCAGAACTCGGGGCCTCGCAACAGGTCTCTTCCTCTTTGACAACGCTCCAAGTCACCAGAAGCGTGCGGCAGATGCTCTTTCCGCTCGCAAAATGGTGAAGGGGCCCAAATTGGGATGGTCCCAGCACCCCGGCGGGCCCCCAATGCGGAATGGTACTCTGGCCAACGGTGAACAACAGCTGTTTTATTTCCCTCTTGACCATCCGACAATGCCGGGTTGGTTCAAAGGGATGGAGCAGATTTTGAAGGAGAGGGGACTCTGGCATCAAGGTTTACTCGCTCAATGCACTGGTTTCAAATGCCAAGCGGGTCGCACCGATTGCTGTTGCAGGAGGATTTTATTTTGCCAGCCGGACTTCGTCAATCAGAAGTCAGCACTGGAAGAATATGTTGTTTCCCGTGGCCACATCTGCGACTTCTATCCGAAGTACCATTGTGAACTGAATTTTATAGAGATGTACTGGGGTGCAGCAAAATTCCGGTATCGCACCACTGTGAAGACTTCAAACATCGATGAGATGGAGAAGAATGTCATTGCATGCTTGGATGATGTTCCGAAACTGACAATTATCCGGTGAGTCCTACTTATTCTACTTCCATTTGAAACACATTAAACAGAATTTTTAGATATGCAAATCGTGCTGCTCGATTTATCTCTGCATATGCGCAAGGTTTGACCGGCGCAGACTTGATTTGGATCAAGAAACCGTACCGGAGTCATTGTATCTTGCCTCCCTCGATGATTGCAGAAATAAAGGCCTCAATTCCAGCCCAGTAATGACAATCTTATTGTTTCTTCTCTATTTACATGATGTCTGGAGCAAAAGAACACCGAAATACACTTTTGAAATTTCTCGAACCTCAGATTTGTCCGTGGGAAAATGATGGGATCAGATTACATAAGGGTACTGGGGTTCCACGCCCTCTGTGTTAATAATGGCGGTGGTGGGAAGGGGCAGAGGCACAGGGCGCCACTGCAGCGATCGACATGGCGCTATGGACCCGGGGCATGGGGGTGGACTTCCCCTCGAGCGGTATGCCACACGTTGAATGTATATTTATGCAGTTTCACAATTTCTTTTGCCTTTCTTTATGGTTTCTGTGTTTGCAGACGATGAACAATCCTCGATCCGACATAGTGGCAGGCCGGGAGGTTTTTAGCAAATTTGACAGTATTCGAGCATGTATAGATCACCCATCAAATTGATATGAGCAAGGTGTCCAGGCTCCGCCCATAGGGCAATTACCAAGGAATAGCAACACATGTGAGTGTCCAGGCACTCTCAAATTCAAGTAGAAAGAGCAACTTGGAACAAGTTAGGTGCATGACATCAGCTGCTGATTGATAGGTTTACCAACGGATCAGCTGGGTCGTTATGGAATGCTTCTGCAGACTGTGTACTCTTACTACAAAAACATCCCAATAAAATAAAAATAAAAATAAAAAAACAGCTGGGTCATTATGTTGCACAGCCACTATTATGTCCACAGCCACTGATGGCACATAACCAGAGTGCTCAGTTTCACAGTTTCTCGGGGGTTTCAAATGCCAGAAATATTCAAGTAGTCTATAGCAATACATGTGAGTGTCCAGGCCCTCTCAAATTTAAGTAGAAAGAGCAACTTGGAACAAGTTAGGTGCGTGGCATCAGCTGCTGATTGATATGGCTGTACAACATAGCAGTTATATGCCATGCACAACACTTTTTCCCCCCGTGGGCTCAAATGGTATGGAACTGGTTTGAAAAAAACAAACACCTCTTCTAAAACCATCTGATTCAATGTTCCTGGGTTTCCCCCTTTTTCCGTGTACCAAGGGTACACATAATCCCATTTTTTGAGTGTTCTACGAGTTTTAACCTGGCGTGTTGAAGTCATTCAAACACCCTCGGAAAATCTTATAGGTCTAACCTGTGTGTCTTCCACAGTGTAATTGAACGATTTGGCCATCAGTGAGCTGCTCCAGACATCTGCCATTCACATAGAATGCAGGTTGCACTGATTAATGAATTGGGGATCATATGGGTTGTATAATAGTCCATAAGTGGTTCAATAAGCTTCGTAGCATACAACTCAATCTTCAACAGATTTCCTAGATTTTTCTGGAGCAGGAATCCAGGTGTTATACCTGCAGAGAGATGTTTGATCTACCTGATGCAGCTGATATACACACACATCCACAAGCTTCGTGCAAATACAATTAATGTTCTATGAGCTCAGTAGGATGATGTATACTTTTTTGAGCTTTGAAACACACTCCGGAAGGCCTACCTGAATTTCCTCCCCTCTTTCCTTTTTTGGATTATTTTTCGCGTTTTTCCCCTTCTGAGGACCCAGTAAAACCATCGGAAAACCCTAGGGGGTTAGGAGAAGAGGGTGGATTAGTCTCCAAATGATGGGACGTAATGACCACATCTTTTGACACCGATTGACAGGGAACTGACCAACTTTGGAATATGTATTAAATATATCCTCTGCCGTCACGTCAGTGCTCATCTGTTCAAGCTCCTCAAGCCTGCTTTGTGTGCCCCCTTCCTGCTGCCATCCCTCTCTTTTTGATTCGGTCATCCCTGACCATTTGGAGCAAACTTGCGGCCAGGGCAGAAAATCTGGGAGTCCGAAATAATGAAGTACCGAGGTCCGGCAATACCGCCGGCATCCCGCGGAGTTTTAACTCCGCATCAAGCCAGTTGTCCATGCCAAACAAAGACCTACAATGTGCCTCCTCTCTCTCCTCCACCATCTCCCCACCTCTCTTCCTCCTTTGCTCATGGCGACACCCTTCCTCCCTACCAATCGCTTCAGCAACAAATGCCCGATGCGCAACGACACCCTGATCCCCCGCCTTGCAACTGGAGTCTGGAGGTCAAGCTCCGGATACATACTACATACAGGTACGATCCTCGTCATTATTGTGCTGCTCGCCTAGGCTGAATTCTTTCAAACCAGTGCACGAGTCCACACCACCAGCAGAAGGACTATTTCTTTCGCTATCCAGCTCTCACAGGAGGCCTACCGTCAGCCGCCTGCCTAGCTCTCGCAAGATGGTCAGCCATGCACCCGCCGCCTGCCTTCTCCCGCTCCCTGTGCCAGCACTGCTATGCTGCCGCCCCTTTCAGCATCTCCCCATTTCTCCACAGCGCTGCTATCCCCCGTCGTCGGTCAAGCTGTGTCTCCTGATGTGTCCCACCACCCGCGCACGAGATTGACCGCACCCAGCCTCGAGGCGACGAAGAGAAAGCCGGTCCCGTTCAAGATCACGACACAGCTCAATAAGACCTGGAAGAGGCTCCACGGCGGCAATGCCTTGAGTACCCCGTCAATGTCTTCAACACTGTCAATGTCGTCGTCTTTGGTCTTCCACGTCAAGCGAACTGGCTTGCGGCGCACATTTGTAGACCCCAAGCTGACTGAGCGGTTCACGCTCATATTCCTGGTACGTTCCCACTCCCATGATCTATTCTCAAAGCTTACCAACATCGGCTAGGTCCCTGAGTCAACAATGTCCCCGCTCTCCCCCAATACACCCTCTCCACCAACGCCCGCACCCTCAAAGCGCAATCCAAGACTGTGGGGACCCTTGTAGGCAAGAGAATAGATGGTGCTGTGTTGGTGGGTATTGATACTGGCTGCACGAGGAGGATATCTTGCTTGAGGATGGAGAGTAGATATGTGAATAGCATGGTTTGGACCAGAGAAAGTCCATTGAAGTGTCCGCCGCCTGGCAGCATGTCGGACGGGTCAGCCATATGGGCGCGTTAATAGAGAGGAGATATATGGTATTGTTTGGCCAACGCATCAACGGCATGGCTTGGTCGATCGTACCGCCATCATACCGCCATCAACCTCGGTATCTCGTTATTTCTAGATCCCAATTGGACTCGGCCGAGGTACTTTTTTCGGAAACTTGGCGGAAACTTGGATTTCAACCTATTAAAATCCAACAGACAAGATGTATCAAGCGGAGTGTATGTCTGAACATGAACCTGAGTTTCCCTGTATCATCCTCACTCACTGGGAAGCCCCCGAGCATTCCGGCCGCCGCCGCGCTGATGCCATCGGCGGCCATCAGAGGATTGTATACATTTCAACGCCGCAAGCTAGCTTCGAGGTGGAAAGAGATTGGGGACAACCGCCACACTCACTTTGATTTCGCCGAATTTTCAGAACACGCACTAGCAGGAGGTACGGAAAAAAAAAAGCAAAGCATGATGAGACCACGGCACTGTCGGCAATGCCCGAGCGGATTTTGATGGCTGCAAGTAACCAGAATTTAGATACTTAATAGCCGCAACATCAGCACTCGGGGATGGTGACCATTCAAATTCGACACAGTTGGCCAAGGTTGGCCACAAGTTGGCCATGATGCAAATATCTCGGCATGAAAGAAAGGTTGATCCGAGGCAATCCCGAGGGCCGCCGATCGGCAACTTGAAGTGAACGAGATCGAAAAGCGAGACAAAAAAGCGAAGAATTGGGGAAATGTCCCTTCTCTCAAGGCCCAAATGTTCGGCATATCTTGAAAACCTGGCGCGGCGGCAGGACACGCGATTATCTTGACGGGAAGTGTCCATTACGTGACCATCAGTTCGAGACTAATCGACCCCTCGGGGGTTACTGTATGTGCGATCACACTTGCACCTAGTCCTAGACAGGAGGGGTTGAGGAGGGGTCACCTTCGACCGACACTGTCAAAAATAGATGAGACATCCGCCTAGAGTGGGTACTTGGTGCGCGCGGATAATCCTGGTGGTGTGCACTGTGTGCAACTTGTGGTGAGTTCAACTTTGCAGACCCACGCGATCACGAGGCATCATTCCTGTCGGCTCGGCAACTCGGCCCAAATTCAACCAATCCAAATCGTAATTACTTTGTAGATCTCGTCTGCCAACAAGAAATGTGAACTGCAATCCTACACATTGTGCACCAAAACAACTAGCTACGGCGGTTTCCACCGATCTTGAACCGTTCGTAAAATTTGATGGTGATCGCCTTTTGCGAGCCGAGTGCAGTAGTTTTGATTCGGCAAAGCTCTAGGATGCGATGAGTAGTTTGCTCACCAACAATGTATGAATATTCTAAATCAAATACCTCCGAGAGCGACATCCCACGGAAAGCGTGATCAGCCTTTTCCGTACTTGTAGTGTTGGTTGTCATATATATAAGCGTACGATGCTCGCAAACGAGCAATCAACGCGGGGTCGAATATTGTCTTCAATTGTTGTGAGGAAGGTGAGGCAGAGAAATCCCGAGACAGTGCGCGAAGCATGTCCTGCCGCACCTCGATCGCGCGCCCGTGAACGAGTTTCCTTGACTACTACCAGTAGCCACAGTGGTTTTCCTGAAGCTTTGGCTTTTGATATCGCTAGAGTGCCTCGAGTACATGTCCTCGACGTGTCAGATGATGAGAGAGAGATCGTGTGCGGGCTTTTCGTCGCCTTCATTCTGTCGTCGAGCTGCAAACTCCTCAAAATTCTTCCATGGCTGCATCAAATCGGGGTCGACAACTGTCCGTTTATTGGACTCCCATGGAAGAAATAGTTGCTCTGCGTCCCGCAGCCATGTGTCCTCCTGGTCTACAGCGGCGTTGTTGAGGACGTCCATGATGAAGGGGCGGGCGAGCATGGTATTTGTGGGGTCTATTTTGCGCTGAAGGAAGTTCATGTTGGATTCACCGCGATCGTTGGTCCCCTTTTTTCTGCTCTTCCATTCTGGTCCACGCGCGTGCCCGTGCTGCCTGGAATCGGCACTGCGGGTTTCGGGTTTGATGACATAGCCCGTCTTAAGAGGAAGATATATAATATATATGACTGCGGCACCCTCGATAAGGATCAAGCAGACGTACCTTGGGAGAGTCCAATATTTTGCAAAATCTGGTGGAGGCCGAATTCAGCATAAAAGCACGTCGGTCATGATGAAATCTTACTGGTAAGCGAGTTTGACGGTCCGTGGGTTTTCGTAGCCGTTTTTGACGATGGCGTTATCGTGGTACGAAGAATATTGGCCTACAGCGGATGGATCACGAAGGGAACCTAGGAGGTATTTCTGAAGTTCCGCTGCCTGGACCTCAGGGGACTTATCCGCGCTGTCTGCGGTGAACTTGCCGACAGTGGATTCATCTCGGTGAAGCAGGTGTCCAACCCTGGTGGTTCTGGAAAATCTTTCAGGCGCGTTGGTAAAGGCATTGACAATTTCCTTATCCCAGATGACATTGATGTGTCTCCGTCATAATCCCCTGGTTAAATTTCGTTAAAAGACCGTGATTGAAGATGTATTACCAGCTTCCTTACCACCAGCAAGAAAATGAGTAGACGACGTTGGCCTTTCACGGAGCACACTATGACGTCCACCAGGTCGTTCAACTTATAGTGTTTAACCGCCTTGAGCTGCATAGCTTGGTATTCAAAAGAAGAGACATCTAAAGCATATAAGCGCACCTTTCTAACGTCAGTTGGTACTTTGCAAGGGTTCCGCGTCATCTTCGGTCTTTCATTAATCCGAGTTGATATGAGCTGAATAGGAACCCACCAAGACCTCGCCGATCACTATGTCAGTCTCTAAGCCCCCACCGGTTTGGAACTCTCGTCGCGAGCTTTTGAAGTGGATTTCGTTTTCTTCTAAAACTTCGTAAAAATCTTCGGAAATCTAAGTAATATAAACCGGCAAATGTAGGCAAGTACCGTACCTGGAACAACGAAGGCGCTCGCACTTTGCGCAACTTCATACTTGAAATGTTCCGACCTGTACTTGATTTTGGTACGAACGATCTGTTTAAGTTTGTCCCGAAGGACAGGTAGAGACTGGGGTGTGAAGCCTGCATCGAGGAGCGCCATCACGGTTTCGGCCAACGAAGAAGGGCAGCCCGATATATAATCGGGCCACCAGGCGGATGAACGCTCGTGGATAGCTTTATCAAAGCTATCAGGCTCCTCGTCATCATCTTCCTCCTGTGTATCTGCGAAGCGCTCTCCAAGCCCACGGAAACGCGCCTCACCCTCGGCCTCCCGAACTCGACGAGCAAAGTATACGCCCTCGCTTTTTTCAACCGCGCTCCACAGCAGAACCATGTCTTCCGGCTTGTCTTTTCCGCCCTCCTTCGCCCACGAGAGCAACTCATCCACCCCTTGTGCAATATATGCATCCTGCAGAGCCACAAAGACGTCGGATGGCACGCCGTTGTGCTCCAGGTTTATGATGACCTCGGGTGAGATGCGGGCCGGTGTTTTGGTGCGCGAGAAGCGCAGGATATCTACTGTGGCGTTGGCAGGGTGGGCCTGGGCCTCTTCACTGTACTCGATTTTTACTTGGGAGGGCTTTCGAAAGGCCACTTTGGGTTTATCGCCGGATGAATCTGGGGACACTAGCAGCATGCCCTATGATGAATATTCAGACGGCAAGGCATTTTAGAAAAGAACAAGAGAACAACCTTTCTCCCGCCGTGACGAATCTGAACCGTGCATGGTGTTGAGTCGAGATTGAAATCTTTGCGCAGCTTCAGATTGAACGCTAGGTTAGATATCCCGCACCCGTCCGTCATATTGCTTTGAGTCGGTGACACTGAGGAATGTCAACAGAAATCCGCAATTAGACTCGTCGCGAAGGTGCTCACCTATATCGTCAATTTCGACGACGTCCGCAGGACCGATAACTGGACCGGGCACAGAGTTCGAGAGGCCGAGAGCAAATCGGGACCCCCACTTGCACAGTGGCTAGATATATCATCAGTTGACACCCGTACCACTAAGCCGTTCGAATGCGCAAACCTGGTTCGAGTTCAGCTTCAATGGATTGAATTTGTTCAGAAATTCGAACAGCGTGAGACCGGACGTGGATTCAGAAATAGTTCCGTTCTTGTACATTTCGCGAGTTTTGAAAAGGAACACTGTCCCTTCCTTGGCATAAAATGCACGGAAGACACTGCCCCAGATGACGAACGGTCTCCGGAAGAACTCTTTCAGGCCGGTGTTGGCCGAGTGAAGAGTCTTCAGTGAGACTTTCAAGCGCAAGAAATTGGAGGAGCCATAGCGCCGACACAGGCGACACGAGGAAGCCAGAGAGCATCGGTCCAGCATTACCGTTTTGATCCCTTGATCGATTTCGACTCTGCCGGCAAAGCAAACTTTCCCGCCATATCCTTTTAGATACTGGGAGTTTCCGAGGGCTGCGTTTGGATTAGCGCCAATTGCAGCCTCCTCCAGGTCGAGTTCCGACCAGGGACACTAAATCACGTGGCGTTGGTTCAAAAGTTGAGAATTCGTTCAGGTAACTTACATGCGACTCTCTTTCGGCGGCGAAGGCAACATCGATGGAGATTTCGCGCGCCTTTTCGTCGAGGATGGTGTGGATGGTCCTTGGGGCTGCATCGGCGTTGCACCTTTTGAGTTCTTCGAGGTCTTCAAGAAAGACATGGGTAGCGCGACCCATGCTGACCAGCCTAGCAATTTCCCGCGTAACACCGGAGGAGAGGTGACGGGATACGCTGTTCCAAATGTCTTGGTCTTTGGTGTTTTTGAAACCGGCCTGGAAAAGAGTTGGGCCACTGAAACGCACAGACAAAAGAGCCGTTACTATTATGAACGGCGCGGCCGTGCCCTCCGATCTTGACGCGGATGTGCAGACATTGATAGCGGTTGTTCCCTTCCGCGTCTTCAATTTCTTCACTGAAGAGCTCTCAGAATCCTCGACAATGTATTTCCGTTTCAGAAGACGTGTCTCTGCTGACTCGGACCCTGAAAAGGACGCGTCAATATCCTGTCCGACAACGAAAAAATAATCCTACTCATTTCTGTATAATTCCCAGGTGTGTTTCTCGGAGAAGAAGATATCAGCGTTTGACTGCTCCGAGTCATATCCGAGTCGAAGGAGCTCCAAAGCTCTTCGTCCTCGTCTTCAAGTTCCGAGTCCTAGTACGTTAATGCATGAGTCACAAGGGCGGTATGAGCACGGGTCGCGTTACTTGTCTCGGGAGCTCGCGACCATTCTCGGTGTCCATCGATAAGTGAGATTTGCCACTAGGAGGGCGGAGAGATGGTTGAAAGCCAGTTGTTGAATTCGAACTGCCAGTTGGCATGCGCAGTCACTTTTCCTGCAGAGTGGCTTTAGATCCATCACGTTGTGATATATTTTGTTCTGCCGCAGTCCCGTTCAATTGAGTTCTAGCCTCCAGGCGGCTTAAAATGCCTTGGAATAAGTAGTAGTGTGACGGAGAGGAAGCGTTTCATTTACGGCCCGGCTCGGAGCTGCTTGATCCGATCATCCATACCGCGACCTCTCCGAGTCCGACGCTCGGGAGTCGGGACCAACTCGAAGAGTGTCGAGAGCTCCGTGCGAAGTGTGAAAAGTCCTGTTTGCTTCGCTCTTCGTTGTCAATTCTTATTGTCAGCGGTGTCGTCAGTGCCACGGTGGTCCCTTCGTCGGCGCTGTCGCCGGAGGCGTTGTCAACGGTATCCGAGCCTGGTCGGTGGGCCGCCGACGGCACTGGGCGCAATAAGAGCCAATGTCACTGGCTTGGGATCTGGGCATGGACAACCTGCGCGTAGTAAGACAAGCGGTGGACTCTGACAGTGACACCGCCGCGTACTCAATCGTCAGTCGTCATGCATGCGTACAACGAAGACGGCATACTGGGTCTCAAATCTTCTCCCCTACAGTATCAGATAATAAACAGTCCTACAGTCTACACTACGCGCGGCAAAAACACTCATAGTTTCGCCTTCGACTGCTTTAACTGGGCATACTTCATACCCTCGTCTGATTCGCAAGATTAGCCGACATCCGCAAAGTGCAGTTGAAACGAACAATTGTTGTTGTAGAGGCTGTCGCCGGGCACTGCTACGATATGTGACTGCAGGTTGCTTGCGTCGACCATGCTTGGGACGACGTCCTTCAGCGTCGGGGCCCCAAGTAATCTCATATTCATTTGAAACTCGTCCTGGAACCGCGCGTTAGCGTCGCAAACGAAAGGAGGCCCAGCAAGCCTCACATGGAGTATCTGGAGAGCCTTTTCGACGCCTTCGGAGCCATACGCTGAGAAGGAGTACAAAAAGGGGCGCCCGACACCGACTGCGACTTTTGAATAACATCTGCGGAAAAGAATAAACAGACATACCTGCGGTCGCGCCCAGTGCGATTGCCTTCAGGACATCCGTTGCCCTCCGTACGCCCCCATCAACGAAAAGGTGGAATTTTTCGTTGGGGAACGTGAGGCCACGTTTCTCCTTGAGTTTCGCGACCACCTCCACCAGAACCTCAATCCCTGATCGAGCGAAGTCCAGCTGACGGCCACCGTGATTCGACAGGACGACGCCTGCGACACCATGATCATAGGCTTCCAGGGCGTCCTAGCGGTACATACTGTTTCAGCCCGGTCAGTGCAACGTAAACATGTCGACGAACCTCCCAGCATTGTACACCCTTCAGTATCAGGGGCACTGTTAAGAATATTAAATGACTTCCGCCGCAGTGGTACCCACATACTCTTTGTGATGCTCTTGAACCACTTTAGGTCGTCCCATTTGAGTGCAGTGTCAATGAAACTCTGCACTATATGAGCGGAAGGACGTATGTGGACACAGAGAACATACACTGATTGCTCTTGCGGCGCCCTGGGACCGGTCGACTCCTTGGGAGCCGGAGCTGCTGACGACCGAAGGATCCTCGGCCTCGAATTTCATCCGCATGTCCTAGATAGCGCAAGTTTAATATAACGCAAAGGAATGGGGAGAACATGGCATACCTTTTCTCGCCGTCCAAGTTGAGGTGCATCGACAGTGATGAACCTGAAATTGTGGTTCTAGGAATTGGCTCAAAAAGCATCGACGACTACCTACAGGCCCTTCACACCACGGCTTTCAGCATGCTGGACGAGTTTCTTGGTGATAGCTCTATCCTTATTTACATACAGCTGGAAGAACTGGACCTGACCCGGCTGGGCTGCGTCGACAATTTCGTCAAATGAACATGACGCCAAAGTTGGGATCTGAGCTTAACATGAGAAAGATATCACACAACGGAATGAGCGGTGCTAACCATTTGAATGACGCCGTGCTTGGCTGCAGCTCGGGTCAGGTTAATTTCGCCGTCAGGATGGCCGAGTTTCCCGAGCGCAGTTGCAGACTAGACCAGGTGAGAAAACGATAAACGAGGAGTCATGCGGCGCCCACAATATACACAGGCATACTGGACTTGTGCCCAAGTATTGTTGTGGACCAATCGACGTTTGTGACGTCTCGAAGTATCCGTGGCCGGAACCATATTCTGATTCTTCCTTAGCGAACTGAATAGATGAAAAAAGAGATTTACGAACCTGTGGTAAGCTAACAAGGCGAGCTGTAATCCAGTTCGATATTAATTTGGAGAGGCTCTTACCAGCGTGATTCTGAAAAGATCTATGAGAAATGTGAGGGAATATAGTGAGATCATAATACCTCTCTGTGAGTTATTTCATCGTCCGCGGCGGACGAATAGTAAGCCCAAGCCTTCTCTGGCAAGACTTGCTTGGCAATATTCTGGTCTATATTATGGGACCATCCAAACCGCGGAGAAAAACCAAATTACCTCAAAGTCATGGAGGTTCAGGATCTCGTCGAGCGGCGGGCGGTTAGAAATTCGCTCCTGTCGGGCTTTCTCCTCGTCTGTAATCTCGACGACCACTTTCTCGACGGTGTCTGGCTCTACAGGCCCTAAACTTTGGAGAATGAGACGCGTAATGCGACAGTATCTCGGCCTGCTCACTGCTTCTCAGGCGGCAGATTTGTTGTAATTGCATCTGGCGGGTGTATCGGCTCGTATTCTTGGCTGGTAATCGCAGTAAGCGATATAAATACGAAAGGAGCGGTACAAGACGTACGTCGCGTCCTTGCCAGCATATTTCAGGATTATCTTGCTGCCCCCTACCAAAATTTAACCAATATCCAGGTGGTATGTGGGTGGCACCGTACCCGGATGCTCTAGTGAGCTGCGAGTAAATATTGCGTTGCTAAAAAATGCGATTCCGCTCACCATCCAGGAATTCCGTCACGTCGTAGACCTTGCCTTCATGAAGATAAGCACGAGGCACGGCCAATGTCCATTGTGCACCGTAACTGACCGTGGACGATGATCCAACAGCTCTCCCGGGTGTTGTGCTGTGCCACAGTCTTTCCGGATATGAGTGCCGACATGCTTGCGAGCTCGAGGTTACGAGGCGAAGCAAAGAAATGTGGGGCACGATGTGGAAGACGGAATGCGGAGAGGCGCTCAGGCCCGGAGTGCCGACGGGGCTACGGCCCGTCGCTCGGCCCAATGAAATGTCAGGCTTTTGTTCCAAGTCAAGGAACCCGGAGAATACAGTCTATGTTGGCGGCGCGTAATACAATATTAATGCTACGAGTAGTAGGTACCACGGAGGTCAGGTAATTAAATAATGCTACAAAACTGTTCACAAAAACGGCACGTTCTTCATCTCTCCAGTCGCCAACAGATCCTCGTCGAACGCCTCTTCCTCATCCTCTATCGCATCGTGCGACTCCTCATCGTACCCAGCTGGCTCATCGTCGTCCATGTCAAATTGCATATCGTCGTCCAGCGAGCCGGGCATGCTCGTCATGCTGCGCCGCCGCTGTCGCCTCCGCCGCTTCTCGTCCGAGTCCAGGTCTCCATCCTCATCCTCCGAATCTGCGTACGTGGTGGACGACGAAGACCGCGACTCGGGGCTCAAGCTCCGCCGACTACTGTCCGGGGACGACGACGACGCCCCAAAGGAACTGGATAGCGTGTTGCTCAGTCGCTCGAACGACGACATCTGGCGCAGGTCCGCGCTCCGCTGCGCCTCTCCAGGCGGTGGGGACGTCTCGCGCGACCGCGAGGCACTGCCGTTCGCTTGGCTCAGCGCCGACTGCCGCATGTTCGACGCCTGTCTGCTGCCGACGAGACTGAAGTTCCGCAGGCGAGCAAGCGTGCTCCGGTTCGACGTATCCGACCGCGCGCTCAGCGCAGGCGAGGGCGGCGAAAAGTCCGGAAGTGTGAACTCCTGTACGGGCGCCTTCCAGTAATTGAAGTCGGTGTACTCTGGAGTCCACTTCCGGTGTATGGGCGGGAACATCTGGTCCACCAAATCCGTCATGTGGATGTACCTGCACCAAAAGCTCAACGCCTTGCAGGTCGAAAGAGAGGGGTACACATACGAGGACTTGTAGCCAGCAAGTTCGAGCAGCTCCAGCTTGACTTCGCCCGACGAATCTATCGTGAATATCCGCGAGCTCGGCACGTTCACGCTTCGATACGAGAGCGCGTCCGTGATCCTGTTCCCGAAACCAGCGTAGAAAGGGTTCCGCGAGGCCTCTCCGAACAGCCGCTGGATATCACGCAAACACGCCATCTTGAACACCTCCGGCTTGCGCATGATCACCTCTCGATGAAGCGACGCCATGAGCCGATCGGGGCTCATGATAACGGGCCCTTCCGGAAGCTGGTAGTCGTTCTGCTTAATCCCTTTAAGGTAATCCCGCGTCGCGTCCGCCTGCCCAATCGCTCGTGAGGTGAGGTACATGATCTTGTACCCATTGCGTGTGATATCCGTATACAGCTTTGCGACCCCGAGATGGGTCCAGTCGCGCCCGATCATCGCAAAGACGTGCCCGAGACCGTCAGATCTAGCAGAACGTAAGTAAAAGACGACAGAGAGGCAAGTTCGCCCGTACTTGGTAATCGTCCCGTCAATGTCAGACACCAACACGAGATCCGTCGAGTCCCAGACGAAAATGCGGGCCGTGCACGCAATAGCACCTGAGGTAGAGAGCGAAAAGGTGATCGAATTCGCTCCAGGCTTCAGATTAAGTGATTTCTGCAAAGGATAAATACATGATCGAGACAAGGAATGAACGCAGCCACAGACCAGTTGATCGGACGTCAAGCGCAGCGTTTTCGCAAACTTCCTGCTCGCGCTTTCATGCGACGGTTTCGGGGGCGCCGGGGCCGGGGCCTGGGTCGGGAGTGAACAGGCGTCGAAGGAGCCGGCGCGGAATCAGCAGGGCGGAAATCTGTTGATGCCCTCTTTGTCCGGTGTAAATGGGGGTCCGACGTATCCGTCGTGTTCTATGGAAAACGTCAGACAAGCAGAAGTCTTCATCCGAAACGAAGCCTCACAGGTGCAGACGCCGTCGAGGGGAGATGTGGCCGATCTTCTTTCCCCGGAGGTCCCTCAGTCTGTCCCCGCTTACTCCGGCTCCACCATTGCACCCAAGATGAAGATGTTGGCTTCCCCTTCGGGGCCTGCTCCGGCGGCTCCGACTTGGAGCGGTTGTGTCGTTGCCGTTGCTCCTCGTCGTCCGAGGGCGTATCTGGGACAGACTTGGCGTCCTCTTCGTCGGATGCAGGGGACGTCGGCCGGAGCGGGATCCCGTCTGTCGTCTGTTTTACAAGTGCATCGCGCCAGAGCACGAGTGCGTCCATGAGCGGCGAACCATCACTCCGGGTAATGTATCTATGGGAGTTTAGCTAAGGCTGTAACGCAGATTGTGGTGCACTCACTGGTCCCCCGCCCATCGAATAACGAGCCGCGGGTCGTTCACGACCGTTTGGTCCTCGAGGAATCGGTTCAAATCGATTTGGCCTGTCCCAAATAGCCGCGCAGCCTCCACCTCGTCCCGCCGGTTAAACACGCGCGCCCCACCCGTCGACCCTTCCCGGTCACGCCTGCCCCGTGCGTCGTTTTCTGTTGTACCAGACACGAGACTGAGCTCGAACCCGACCTTCTTCCCTTCGATCGAGACGGTGAACTTTGCCGGGTCGGATTGGCTGGCAGACAGTCGCCCGCCTGCGCCGAAGCCCACGATCTCGTCGTCGACCGCCACGGGGGCAGGAGAAGGCTCTGCGTCGTTGGCTTCGAGAGGCTCGGGTACGCTGTGCCGCACTCTCCGCCGGGAACGCGAGGGCTACCCTCGAGGATTGGCGGGACACTCTGGCTCCGTCCTCCAGAGGTTGCCGGAGGGGTATCGGTCTCCTCCTCTTCGGGGACCGCCTCCCCCAAGTCTAAATCCAGCTCACCGATCCGCGGAGCTTTCCCGCGCGACGCGCGACTCCACGTCGCGGCGACGTCCTTGCCGCTCCCCAGGCCGCCCTCTGCGCGGCCACCCATCCCGAAGGACGCCTTCATCGGCGACGGTTGCGGGAAGGCGCCCCACTCCCAGGAATATTCCACGTCCAGCTTCGGGAGTGAAGCCATACGGCGCGGTTTCCGTTCGGTGGGAGAAGGCGTGCGCGAGCCTGTATATTGATTAGCACCAAAAAGTAGCAATTTTAGGGCACGCACGATATGTCCCATCATCGTCGGCGGTTATGGTCCGGTCGCGGTCATGCATCGGGCGGGAATGGTAGCCTTCGGCGTCGAGTGCGATGTCTGGAGATCAATGAGCACGCATTGAAATTGAATATTTGGTGTCAAACCTGGCTTATACTGGACCTCGTTCGCTTCCATGGTAGCTCGAACGACCTTCAGCGCCCGGTCGACGCGTTGGTCCTGTGTTTGCTCCATCGAGAGCATACCTCCCGGAGTGGCTGGGGGAGGGGGAGACGGAGAGTCGCGACCCGTAGACGAGATGGACAGATGCGACAGCCGCTTGCGGTTGGATGGGCGCACGTTGGTCGACGTGGACGGCCCCGCATTGAGGTCGAGGAACTCTGGCTCTTCGACCGGCGAATCCACTGTTGTTCCGGCGGCATCGTCAGGATGAACGAGGTCGCGGGGCTCGTCCGGGTCTTGTCGAGCGCCAAACCTGTCTGTCGGAATGTCTGTTGCCTCGTCCGGACGGGTAGGCTGGAGAAGGGGACTGGTGATAAGGTCCTCCGGGACGTCATCTTCTGTTTCAAACACGAAAAAGGCTTCCCCCGCGTCGCCGATTTTCATGTCGAACGGAATGGTATGTCCGTTGACAGAACTTTGACTGGAGCTTCATTTAGCACACCAAGCTCCATAGATGTGGGGCAATGTACGTTGCCATCTTCTCTCCAGGGCGAAGGACCTGCCATTTGCCGAATCTCACATGGAATGGAGAACATGCAAGCTCGGTGGCTCCGTTGGAGGTGGGACGCTGGATCACAATGACATCGATTGCACCGGTGAGAGTTGCTGGATTTATTGGAGGAGGTCCCTGTAGTATTGGTAGGGAGCGCTGATAGCATTCACGGCGCCGCGAATGTAGTTCATCGCGAGGATGAGGAAAGAGGCTCAGCCCACGCACGCGTTATACATCTGCATTTGGCATGTGTTTATTTTTGTCCACCGGGCTCCAAATGAAACATGCGTTAAAACTCAAAAATTCAGGCAAATTCAACGGGACTCGGACATATTTCATGCTACACACGCCACAGTTAAAATCCAGCTTTTAAATTATTTCTAGTACCAGAAAGCGAAACGAGTAACGAAAATTTGGGTTGGGGAAGTGTCAGGCAGTCTTTTTGTGTTGGGGATGCTCCGTGGACGATTCTAGTTTCAGAAGATATAGTTCGTGCCGAGAGCATGACCCGTGGTCTCCATCTCCGAGCTCCGCGCAAAGACTTGGCGGAACGTCGTTATATTTAGGATCGGCGCGGGCGATAACTTTAGCGAAGCGCTGAGGTACGGTCCGTGGATTCCGAAAGGGCAGCGTATTAGAGCGGGGGATTCGGCTTGAGAACCGGCAGACTCGGGCTTGGCGTGTATGTTCCGGACAAGAGCAGTCGATTGGTGAACTACAGGCCACCAGGGAAAGATGCGCGGAGGCAGTCCGGTTCGAATGTTTGTTCACCACCACTTAAACTTGCTTCTTGCTCCAAGTTGCCAGCGGCCGCTAGTCTCTTGACACTCTAAGGTGGACTGAGCCAGCTCCGGCCCAACCACCCGTGTATTGAAGGCATCTCGGGAAACTTGAGAAAAAGCAAGCGATTAACTGTGCGACACCAAGTCCAGAATATCTCTAAAAGAGAGGAGCGCGAATCGGTGGGGTAAAGAACGGTCAGTTGTGTAGCACCATAACGTACGCGGTCAGCGGGGTGCTTCGAGAGGAAGATGAACTCGCCTTTCCTATTCATTGTGCTTGCCCTGCTTTCCATCCTCATCCTCTTGCAATGTATCATAATCCTGATCAATGGGGAAACCTCCGGGGGCGGTCTGCTAACGTGATGCGATTGAGTATAAATTCAGGGAGGTCATTTTCCATAGTTAGAAGAGCACGCTTGTGCTCCCGACTCCCGTCCGCCTCGGTCAAATCCTCGAAATGGGTGATATCGGCTCTAATATGCTTGCTGGTGCCAGGCGCTTTTGAAGTGACGGATAGGTCGAGTTCGGGTCATAATTCCATAGCAGTTTTGCCGCAAGAAGTGAGAAGCACACCCGCGTTGATGCGTTGTCTTTCTGCATCCTGACGACCGAGAGATGACCGAGGAGAGAGATAGAGGGCTACGCGTCAAGCATCGCCAGGTAGAACTGCTAAGGACGGTCAACCAAAAATATATAACACGCGAAAGTGCTCCCGGCTTATTTAAGAACATCCAATCCTCGGCGGGGTCAGGACCAGGAAGGAATGCTGCCGAGTGCGTTCCTAGGACTGCATTTATTATCCTTCTCAGCGCACAGTTACTAGAAGTGAGCAGGTTGCGCTGCGGTTGCAGAACGACATAAGAGCTTGAGAGTAGAGCCTTAGGAGGTGACGAAGTCCTCTTCTGCCCGCGTAATCCTCTGCTGAATACTACTTCGCTTCGAATCAGTCAGTCGCGTCGTCGGGCGGGCCAGAGGCTGAGCGCTGAGCGCTAAGGTGGTTGTTTGGGTCAAGTTCGGTTGATTCACGGCATCACCCTTTGCCTGAAACCAATGGCAGCCCGAAAGTCCAGTCGCGCGCGGAGACAAGGGCAGTGCAGCGACCGAGTCAATCTCGGCGTCCCGAGTCCATGGAGGCTGATCTCTTTCTGCCATGTCGTCGAAGATTTCTCGCCGAACTGGGTTCTCCCCGTCGCCGGCTCGAAGAACAATGAAATTTCTGGTGCTGGTGGGCTTTTCTCCTCGTTAAATAAACAGCAGACGGTAACGTTGAATGCAGCGATTCCTGCGTGAGACGCAGCACTATTATCCTTCGCTGCAGTCCTTGGAGCTTTTCGGCGGATCTTTCCAGCCGAACATCCACTTGGGTCTCGTTTTCTGCAATGGTATCAAGCTTCGCGACTCGACCATCCACAAATTCCTGAGTACTGACTTTTAGAGCTTTGTGACCTTGCTTTTTATTGGGACTCGCTGACCCCAGTGGGAAGAGCTATATCCAAGCATCGCTTCGTACGTGCTTGAACTTTAACCAGAATATATTACTGACTCGTGCCTAGTTCTTGGACTATACTGCATGTTTCCCTTGCATCCTTCTCCGCTGGTCTTTGAGCGTGCTGTAGGATGCCACCGCTTTGCCCCTGGTTGCTGCCATTTTCTGGGAGGGGGGACGCTCAAGTTATGTTGTCTTCCCCCGTCCATCTCCTCCCACGTCCAAGCTCCTCACGCTCGTGAATCCCGAGGGGAGATTGCGTATCTCCATCGTATGTCGTTCCCTCCCGGGGTTTATCTCTTACTGACTTGGATAGGTTCCCGATGGTGGCCGCCCCACATATTATCCCCATGCTCTGCACACCGAGTCGGTCACCAGCGACACCATTCCTTGGCTCGAATCTGAATTTTGGAAGCCCGCAAAGACCCATGCTCAGATGGCCCGGTCAACACTCGAGTCTTTAGCCCTCGCAATATACCGTATTGTGATGGTCTCGAGTGCCGGTGATGTAATCGTATCTCGGGAGCTTGAAGGGCCGAGCGTTCTTGGCGAAATGGTGGTAAAGAATGCAGAACGGGTGTTTGGGGGCTCCAGCATTCAATTCCGGCACTACCTCCCCTTGAGCTTCAATAAATCGTACAAATGGACTTGGTACGATGATACTACCACTGGAATATATCACGGTATACCGGGTTGGACACGGTCTGTACTGGTCTTCGCTCGCATGACTGCGCGCTGATGTCTTTTACAGGTTTACCTTGCGCCGGGAAGGCATCTCCTGGACTAGCTCCTGGACAAAGGCAACATCCATAGTCCTTGGCGATGACGGGGACAACGTTGACAATTGGGACGTTTTACTCGCTTGTTTGACGAACTGGGCCGGGGTTGATGCGGACTTGCCCGCGTTTTGTATGGGACGCTGCTCCCCAAATACGCAAGTTGGATTCGGTATGTGCAACCGAGGTTCTACGCGCAGTCAGCTCATAGTCTAATCCAACTAGTAACCAAAATAGACTTTACAACGCATGTGCGGGGTTTTTTCGTTCCGCTTCCAGGATATGATGCAGCAGACACCGTGTATCTCTTCATCGAAGATCTACGAGCGCAGGCGGATGGTCATGTCCCTCCGTGCAGGCGATACCATTCTTTGGATCGGACCGGCGCTACCCGCATGTCTGCCGGGCTCGAAACGCTCTACGGTGTGGACCAGTCCGTTAGCTGGAACGTCCGGAAAAGCGTCAAGTTTTTCGACCGTGAACAATATGCGGTACTCGACGAACTACGGAGTAGGGTCGGCCATCTGCTGAGCGGCGAGCCGCGTAGAGATCTTTCGGGCGCCTGGGAAGCTTGTGAGTATTATTCCGACGTAGATAGTTGCAGACACTGAGCCCAATCGTGTAGCCCGCTCCACCCTCAAACGATCGCAATCCGCTACCCGGCTCGACAAGATCGACTGGCGCACGGATTGGATGTGGGAGGACCACAACCGCAAAATGGAAGAGGTCTCTAGAAGGCGGCGTATCCGATTCCTACAACGCATGCGGAAGAGTCGACCTGAATTAGCCGTACCGTGCGAAGAAGAAGAACCAGAGTTGCCCCAAAAGAACAGAAATTTGTGCGACGCCTCCACCGCTCGAAAACGAAGAGCGTTGGCGGCGGCCTGTCGTTGATTTTCTCACGTGTAGTATTCTAATGGCTGAATGAATCTGAATCGATAACTCCCTACGTTACCCAGCAGAGTTCACCGTCTCCATCGAAAGGAAGAAGGCCGGGTTTGAGGTCAGTCTTGTGTCTTTTACAGACAAGGGACCCAAATCCGAAGCACGGGGCAAGCGCGACCGTGTGTTTGACCGGCGGTACGAGGTGGAGGCTGTGCGGCTGTTTGGGACAGGGCAAATCGATTTGAACCGATTCCTGAAGGACGAAAGACCCGCGGCTATCAGATGGGCGGGGAACCAGTGAGCACACCACACTTCGTAGCCAGCTAAATTTCTACAGATACATTACACGAAGTGATAATTCGCCGCTCATGGACGCGCGCTTTGGCGCGATGCGCTCATGAAGCAGACGACGGACTGAATTCTGCTCCAACCGACGTTCCCTGCATCCGATGAAGAGGACGCCGAGTCTGTCCCAGACACGCCCTCGGACCACGAGGAGCAACGGCAAAGACACTCTCCCAATTGCGTCGAGAAAATGCCAAAGAGGGCCTCGAGGGAATTTTCGCGGAGGGAGTTACGAATGAGATCTAGGGAGAGACAGGGGGGCCTGGCTTCCTCCCATGCCGCGTCTAAGCAGGGGTGAAAGTTAGCCTACATCTTTATGTAAACGAAACACAAAAGCAGACACACCTTCCCCGTCGCCCAAGGACCACCTATTTGACCACCTATTTGCCTCATCCGTCGCTGTTGTGCTCTGTAAATCCAGAGCTGATCGCCTGTACGTTGACCACCCGCTTTCGATGCGAATAAGTAATTTGGCGGAAAGGGTTTTCGAGATGAGTTGGTCCACGTCGGATCCATCGATAGTTGGGCAGGCCCAACGGGAAGTCTGCCCATGAGTGCCACGCGTGCATATTGCGGATCCCGTCGCATCACGATATGCCTGAAAGAACATATCGCAGAAGGTGCACGAGAGCTTTGATACACCTATGTAAGGTATCCCCGGGAGGCCGTGCATCTTGGCGAGCAGTCCGCACTCGCAGTGGATTGGAAAGGGAACCCGTTCAGTTTCTGTAGTGCGCGCATGGATCACCGGGAACATAGTGAGATCAATCATGCGACATACCCAATCGTCCTTCTTTTAGGGTCGTCCCATGCGCTTTGGCAAGCATGTTCAGGAACTCGTTGATTGACTTGTTTCCATCCTCGATGTCACAGTTGGCGGCTTCCAAGATCTTTTTAAGCTCTTGAGAATCAAGTGTAAAACATGGAACCTGAGGCGGATTCTGGACTGATTCCACCACAACCCGACGGAGAAGCCCAATTTGCTAGCGTGGCGGAGGTGGCGACTTGTATAATGCGAGGATAGTGGTCTCGAATGGCGGTAACCTTCGAAAGCCAACGGGAGACGTCGGGTGCTTTCCGGACCGAGGCACCTTGCGCCACTGAACGATCTGAGCCGCAGAAATATCAGCGGCACATCTACAATATTAGGGAAGCCAAAAGGTGCTTACAACGGGTGTATGAGTCCCACAAATTGAAGTAATCCGCTGGGAGCCTGCGTTTGGCTAGAAGTAGCAAGTGGAGGTACGAACGAGCGCCACTTGCATTCTTTTCGGTGGCGGGTTGCGCAAGCCAGGTACCCAAGTGGTCGACTATGCCCATCAGCGTTCGGATGTAGGCTTGATTTGCGGGCGCGGCCCAGGTTTGTAACGTTTGTAACATCTCACGTGCGTGGATGTCGAGATCGGCGAGAGACTGCGCTGGAGGACCGCAAATATCACTGCGGGCAATTACCATAACGGTCAAATGTCAACCGTCGCTGTGACGGTTGGCTACCGGCTGACCACCGGTTGACTATTTCGGCATAGGCGGCATCAGAGATGGCAACAACTGATTCTAGATCTAATTAAGTTCCCGAAATATCGGAAATCACATGGATTCTATTCACACCGTATTCCGGCATGCTGCATCAAGGATCACCAACTGATTTTGATCGAGTTCCCGAGCAACCACGCATTCCCTCAAAATTCATTGAAGTACTGAATAGATTTGAAATGCATACATAATTCAAACAGCATAGCAAGATGACCGAGATTTTCCTGTTGCTCATGGCTCTAGATTCTCTGCAGCCTGATTGTGTATCTGCACAAATTGCACACAAATAGAAGTTGCCAACACAAAAAGAAGACACAAGTCCTTGATGATCTGTGGGTAGCACATGAGCGCCATCCGAAGCAGGATAACACATATAAGAAGGGGGTTAAAGACAGGTTTCTTTCCATTTCTGCCATGCCCGTCTGTCTATGCACCTCGTATGGCTGCAGCAAAAAAAAATCACCTTGTCCATGGACACATGCAGCCTGGACACGATGTCAGCCAAAGTACTCAGTCAAAACATGAGTCTCAGGACCACAAGGCAAAACCCGACATCTCTAGATCTTCTCGTATTCCGACTCCAAACCGAAGCAATGATAACCTGAGGGCCACCCAACACCTGTAAT
>JARKIE010000493.1:0-56245 GCA_029378255.1 Mycena rosella
TTCGATTATGGACGTGGACGTGGCCAGGAGGCCGAGGAAGGCTGCGGTGGTGTTGGCCTTCATCGTAGTGCGGGGTACGAGGCTCGTAAATCGTGAGTCGGGGGTCCCCTCTTATGGTCGCGTTAACCGCCGTTCGCGGACTTCTCGAATTCGGGCCGTACAACGTGCGTGAGCCCACATGGATCGCACGTAAAGACCTGTAAAGACAGTGTCAATTGAGATAAGAAAAGAAAGCCTGAGAAAGTTCGCAGTTGCGCGCTGACAATGTCAAGGACTCCTATTGGGGAGGGCAGAACTTTTGAACTTTGAGGCAGAAAAAATGAATGCCTGTAGTTCAGTAAGCTGCTTTCGAGCATTGCAGGTTGCACATTGGTAGTGGCCGCCTCTAAGAAGCGCGAATTCCATGACAGCATTTGTCGTTCTTGACTCAAGGGCGCTGATGCATGCCGTTCGGCATTCCTGTCCTTCGCCGCTGAGGCTTCGCGAATCCTCCGCCAGGTCCCATCAGTTCGGAAGGGGAGCAATAATGGGACGTATGAATATTGTTGCTTTTATGGACGCGTTATTGGGTTTGCCCCTTTATATTCTTCAATCCGCGATTTTCCCATGCGGCGGTGCGATCTGCAGAGGTAGCAGATACGAAGTAAGTAACGCGATAAACCCGCAATGATTCAGACCCAGCAGTAGCCGGGGCTGGTTGAACGCTGAGTTTATTTTCTTGCTCGGAGCAATTCGGGAGTCGGCCGGTGGCCCGGTGCCAGTGCCAGCCAGGGCTGTGACGGCGCACCGGCGACGCGCGTTCGTCCTATGGCGCGCAAGCTTCGCGGCGTACTTGAACCCCGCTGCACTGCGCAGCCAGCGAGAGCGTGTTGCGGACGTGGAGCTTTTTCGGCATGACAAAGGGATTGAGGTCCGACCGTGAGAAAACAAGACCAACGAGGCGGAATTTCGCACGCAACCGCATTGGGATTTCAACCAACGTTCAACAATTTGATTCAACCTTTATTAGCATATTTTCAATGGGCTCAAAAGAAGCTCGTAACGCAAATAACGGATCGCATGAAATTTTCTCTCGGGCTCTTGCGGCTGGTGTGGTTCGGGGCTTGTTCGACCAAGTGTTCAACCCGACGCTGCCACTACTGTACATGTCTTGATGAAAGTAACTATGAGGGTCCAAATGCACATTTATTAACACCGCAACTTTTTTTTGTTCCCGCAACTTTTTTTCGTGTTTTCGTGCTAATGCCGCAACTTTGGACGATTTTGGAGGGTTCCACAAAATTTGCGGGAACTCGGCATTCCCGCAACTGTTTTTTTTTGAGTTTCCGCAACTTTGTTTTGTATGAGGGTCCAAATGCACATTTATTAATGCCGCAACTTTTTTTCATTCCCGCAACTTTTTTAGCTTCTTTTTGAGTTCCCGCAAGTTTTATCTTCATTTTGGGTAGGTTGAGAAAAGTTGCGGGAACTCGGTGTTCCCGCAACTTTTTTTTTTGAGTTCCCACAACTTTTTCTCATTGCACTCGGACAGGTCACTGGGGCAGGCTATGGCTGTTGTGAGCACCAGAATGGGAATCAGTGGAGTGCAGGAGCGTCCCGTCGTGAATGTTCGGCCCGATTTCCGAACATGCGGCACATCGCTCGGCCCATTCCTGGCCTTGCTCTCTCTGTTGTATAACACACATATTTCCGGATGCTTTCGTCACTACAATGACCTCTTCAAAAGGACGGGGCCACCGGCGAGCTTGGTAGCTGGATGTCTCATTCCGGAATCACTGTGAACTTCAGTTTTAATAGGCATGCTGCAAGCTCAATTTGTTGAAGTGGCAGTCTGTGACTAGACTTCAGTGCAACTGCTTATAGCTCATTCTTCAAGCAGCAGTCATAGGTACCAGTACATTCTGGAATACCGATTCTGTATAAACCTGCCGGCTTACTCATGCTTACTTAATACTTACACATCACTCGGTGACACCGTTACTCTCACTTGTCTCTTACCTTCACCTCGCCCTCATACTCTACGCTTCTTAGAATCATAAATGGTCTTGTTGTCTCTTGTCCCGATTCTCAGTGTTTCTCACCGCCTAGTGGAGCAGTGGCCTTGGGCCACTCCTTCCTCGGACCGCTCTGTGTGGTCGTGTTAGCCAGCGTCCTTACGTAGGCATCACGGCTTGTCTGTAGCCACCGCTATCCGTACGCCTGCGACCCCCGTACGACCTGACCAGCCCACCCGGGCTAGTCCACCCGATGCTGGTGAGTTTCCATTCTGACTGGTTGTGACACAGGTTCTATCCACAATAGGATGTAGGTGTATGACCAAGACAGCCAACGAGGATTCAGGAAGTGATTGTTAGCCACTATGGCTGGTTTCCTCCCTGTGGTGCCCCTGAATTGGGACTCTAACTTAGGCCTTGTGATGGCACACTTCCCTTCTAGTTTCCCAATCTTCAGATTTGAGGTCGCTAGTGTGCCAAATCCTTCAAGCCACAACAGTTCTTCCCCAATTCTGGTTGATCCCAAGGGTCACCAGGTTGCGACTGGTATCGCGGTACATGCTCCACTTTTGGGTGCACAGATGAATTGGTTCTCCCCCTCCCGAAATCACCCAGTGCTCCTCTCCCTTCAGATCCTCTGGTCGGCCCTCATTTGACTTGATGAGCCCTTGAATTTAGATTCAACCCAAGTGGGAAATATTTATTGCAAGCTTCGGATTCTAATGTTTGTGCAGTGTAAATCATATTAAGTCACATTAAATGACATTCTCTCGATTTGCAGTGGTTTCGTTCCTCTAGTGGATGAATCTGCTTAAAACGAGGCATCGCGATCTTCATTGCGACATTCAGTATGATCTCCATTTCGAAGTCGGTGGCCCTACATTGGATGTACTTACCTGACCTTCATCCACAGCAGCTCCAACCACTGCCAATGTTGTATGAATCAAATACTTCCTTCCAGCTAAGTCATGCTGTTGGAGTGCACTATGCACGGCAGGCTCTTCATTTGATGTTCAACATGTGAAGTTGTGAACACACACCTAACGGCACACAGGACAGAAAGCGACATTATTTTTTGGTGTACAGAAGTTCTCTCTCTCTATTGAGCAATCAGTTCATTTGAGGAAGCAGGAACAATGGGAGACAAAGGCAGGAGGAGGAGTGAGCAAGGGACAACAATGGCTAGATAGAGGTGTACCAGGGAGAATCTATGAGTGGCAGAAAATATGGTCTCCCACACATCCACAATCCTCATGGCCAGGCAGTGAGTTGATGTACATAAGTGTCGCGCTGATACAGCCCACTACCCGTAAGCAGGAGAAAGCATTATTCGTAAATTATTTGCAAGCCGATCTGACAGGTTCGTGGAGTGGCTCATGGTTATATGTGGTTGGGAAGCTCAGAATATTCTTCATGTGTAGAGGAGGAGGGGAAAGGGAGTCAAGACAGAGGGACACGGGGATGTGTGTGGTTGTGTTTGCCACATGTTCGGAAATCGAGCCGAACATTCATGACGGGATGCCCCTGCACTTCACTGATTCCCATTCTGGTGCTCACAACAGCCATAGCCTGCCCCAATGACCTGTCCGAGTGCAATGAGAAAAAGTTGTGGGAACTCAAAAAAAAAAGTTGCGGGAACACCGAGTTCCCGCAACTTTTCTAAACCTACCCAAAATGAAGATAAAACTTGCGGGAACTCAAAAAGAAGCTAAAAAAGTTGCGGGAACGAAAAAAAGTTGCGGCATTAATAAATGTGCATTTGGACCCTCATAAGTAAGTAGGAGCCAGTAATACTATTCTTCACCTCCATTCAATCCTTTTGTCCCCAAAAAAATACCTCTTCGCTTGTTCGTGTGATCGATTTTCAATTCAGGCCAACACATCATATAAATCCTGCTTGACGGGATCCTAGGTATGTGCATAATTTGTTTTCATCAAGGTCATACATACTCATCGATATAAATTATTCATAGTAACTTCCTTTCCACCCTCTGCGGCGCCTAAAGGTTCTTTATGGTTTAGAACGGAGTGCCGCATGGACACGTCAAATATAATCCGTCCTCGTGCAGGGGCCCACTCGCTGCGGTAATTTTTTTTTCGAAGTTGCAGTTTGGAGGGAGCTGAGTAACGATTTCAACGACAGTAAAATTAAAATGCTCCATGGTCAATATTCTCTCGACGACGAGCGCACAGCGGCACATGAATTCAAGACGCCGAATGGTATCCGGATCCAAGAATGAACGTTTGCCAATTGTGAAAGTAGCTCCAAATACAACAGTTAGACCTATCAGGGTAAAAACTACGTATCATTCGGGAACGGCTTGGGAGGCGTCAAAATCAGTGGCGCGTCAGTCCGCATCTTCGGCCCAATCAAATGGTCAAACGACGGTGAATTGCTAACCCTCGGCGTGAAATCCTCCAGATCCCACAACAGCCCGAGCGTCTTCAGCACCGAAGTCGCGCTGTACGCCTCCACCGCGCCCGTCGCCGGATTCGTCCCCATATTCTCGATGTGCCCCTTGGGCGTGTACGCAGAGATCAACCAGGTCGGCATGCGCCCGCCGAGCCGATCAAAAGTGAAGGTGTACGATTCACCGTCGTGTGCCGTCTCGGTGTACGTTTTGTTATCTGGCCGGACGGCAAGAGGGGAGGGGACGTGATCGTGGAATCCACCGCTTTCGTCGTAGGTGAGGAGGAGGAGTGTGTCTTCCCAATGGGGGCCCTGCCTCACAGCGTCGTAGATCTGCTTCACGAAGATCTGGCCATACGAGACGTTCCCGTCCGGATGCATCGAATTGGTGTTCAAATCGCAGCACGACGGATTGAGGTAGGACAGCTGGGGTAGAAGGCCGAGGTAGGCGTCCTGGAAGAAGTTTTCGATCGGAACGATGTTCGATTTCGCGTTGGTCGCAGTCCAGGTGTAAAAGAGGGCGTCGGGGGCAAATGCCCCGTTGGTGCCGTCGTAGTTCAGCCAGGAGATGTTCTTCGAGCTCGCGGCCTCGAAGATGCTTTCGACATCGATAGCAGCGATGTCGAAGTCGTTGTCGTTGCGGCCGTGTCCGTCCGAGGTGCCCGAAAGGGCACAGGCGCGATTTGGGTTGGTGGGCTGAAATCGGAACTCCATTATCCAAGAGACTGAAAGGAGAGGATGGAGCGTACACCAGGAATACACGAAAACCAGTAATTGAACGTCGCGAACTCATCGACTATATCGACCAGAGTAGGAACCTCCTGCTCGTCGTAATATCCCATGACCTGAGCGGCAGCCGTGTCGGCGGTTATAGTGGAATACGAAATCAACTGCTTGTTGACGAAGCCCTGGTTGGTCGGGGTGAGACGCCCGCTCTGAATAGCAGCGTCGTCCGGAGCGAACTGGCCATAAAATTCAAAATTGTTCCCAGTGACCGAGTGGTCAGGGTCTGCGGGACATCCGATGAGCTATAGGACGCGTCTGTTTTAGAGTGGCCTACCGTTCGCGACCGAGTCAAAATCCTTGAGTCTGGTGCAGAGCGACGGACCCTGCGGGTCGGTAACGTTCACGGGATTGCAAACGTTTCCATGATTGGCAGGGTTGTCCAAGCCGGGCCGCTGAACACCCCCGAGGATGTTGTCGAACGACCGGTTCTCGAGCAGAACCCAGACGACGTGTTTGATTTTGCTCTTGAGATTCGAGACGGACTGGGCAGACCCCGCCTTGTACCCGAAGGGAGGTGGGCTGACGGCGGGATTCGCGGTGGCCCTGTTTTCGAAGACGGAGCTGTCTTCGATTATGGACGTGGACGTGGCCAGGAGGCCTAGGAAGGCTGCGGTGGTGTTGGCCTTCATCGTAGTGCGGGGTACGAGGCTCGTAAATCGTGAGCCGGGGGTCCCCTCTTATGGTTGCGTTAACCGCCATTCGGCCGTACAACGTGCGTGCGCCCATATGGATCGCACGTAAAGACAGCGTCAATTGAGATAAGAAAAGAAAGCCTGAGAAAAGTTCAAAGTTGCGCGCCGACAATGTCAAGGACTCCCATTGGGAGCAGAACTTTGAACTTTGAGGCAGCAAAGGTGAATGCCAATAGTTCAGTAAGTTGCTTTCGAGTGTTGCGGGTTGCACATTCGTAGTAGCCGCCTTTAAGAAGCCCGAATTCCATGACACTGACAGCATTTGTCGTTTTGACTCAAAAGGGTGCTGATGCATGCCGTCTTGGCATTCCTGTCCTTGGCGACTCCCCCAGGACCCATCAAATCGGCAATAATGGGACGCATGAACATTGTTGCTTTTATGGACGCGTTATTGGGTTTGCCCCTTTGTATTCTTCAATCCGCGAGTTTCCCCGTGCGGCGGTGTGACCTGCACAGGTAGCAGCAGATCAAAAAGAAACGGAAATAATGAATCCGCAATTATCCAAACTTACTGTGGTGGTTGAACGCTGGTTGAACCAATCCACGAGGTTTAATTTCGGCTAAAACATGCGAGCGATTCGGGAGTCGGCCTCAGCCTTAGGGTTCGGACAAGCTTGCGGGATCCGAACTTGGCGCGGACTCCGTACACATGGCGGAGCGTAGTATTTTCAGGACAAGTCGTGCAGAGGAAGACATGAGTCGATCTTTAACGGAAAGGAAAGGAAGGGAAAGAAAACACAACTTGTACATGTCAAGTTCCAACTCGGGAGTGAGTTCGATTTGAGAGGCACCAGAGCTAGAGGCACCCAGGTTTCGCATTGGCATGGTCTCCAAATTCATCGAGTTCGACGGCTAACCTTGGGTTCAAACTTGAACTTGGTTCAGATCGGTTCAAGAATCATGGTTCAAGAATTATGGTACCACGACTGAGAAGGAGGAGGTACACTTTGAAGACAATCAGGGACGGAACGGGAACAACAGACATTTGCGTTGCGGTAGACCACTCACTGGCAATCACGGACGGGACTCCAGCCACTCTCGACCTGGTCCTGCGTACCGATTTAATTCATTTGAATCGTGGAGTCAGTCTAAAATACGTCTGCCCGACCCGCATATCCATAATCCTCGCCTTACCAACTGACTCACAACAAGCAACTGAAATCCTAGCGATAAATCCGCAATTATTCAGACTTGGCAGTAGAACTTGGCGCGGACTCCGTTATTTTCAGGATAAGTCCATGGCTCCCGTCCCGTGTAGAGGAAGACGTGATTCGGTCTTTAACGCAAAGGAAGGGAAGGGAAATAAAATACATACTATCGCCGACCGGGTTTCCGGCCACCTTAGCACTGTCGGCCTCAAACGAAGGTGTGGAGATTAGTTAGTATAATGTTTTGTGCTATCAAACAAAGGTTTACATGTTGGTAATGAGTAGAGACCGCTTCGCCCAATTTCTGTGATGTTTTGATGGTGCGACGAATATTTTCCGGCGGGATGCCGAAAACGGCACAAAACGGGGTCACCGGCCACCCACTTAAATCCTTCGTCAAACCCAGACTTGTGGCCTCTGTGTAACCCAAATAATTCATGGGATATAATGGCATGATTCAACATGAATGAACGGTACATCTGAACTACATATGGGGTAGGGGGATTTGAGTCTTGGGCTAAGGCGGGTGCGTTGGAAGGGCGTTTCGGCGAAACGACGGTCTCCCTATGGACAGAGTGCACGGAGGCCTGAAAAAACGATGCAGAAGGATTCCCAAGAAGTATTTAGACATACCTGAAGACGTAGCCCCCCCTTCTGCATACCAGGATATCCTGCAAAAAATCTGTATGTGCACGCAACCGAAATAGGGAGGTTTCCACGAGTAGGCCGCGACGAGCGCAGAAGAGAATGAATCTGGAGTGAAGCAATCTATGAGAACCAAGGTTTATTTTTCTGAAACATCTGAGCCCAGCCCCAGGTTTGTAACATCCATGGGTCGTACAATATTGAGGTGGCCAGATAGTGGCAAGTGCCACTTGACATCCACCCGAAGTCTTGTCGAGAGGCGCAGGGAATAGCTGGGAATTTTACATGGTGAATGGCATATTGACTGAATTGCGGTATCCAGGGGGTAAGAACAAGACCCAAAGCTTGCGAATCGCCCAAGAATTGGTGGAGAAACGGCCGTGCGCACTGCTCGGAGTTAAGAAAAGGCTATTCCCACCCTTCGACAGCGGATCAAACTCCCAGCAGTTTTTGATCGCCGCATCAGTTTGTGTTGCTATTGGGTACAGACCATTGTTCGAGGTCGTATTTCATCCCAGAAGTTCAAAGTCCCTCAAATCTCAAGCCCCAGTCTTGATATAATGCAAGTGGCCGGTTTCCTAGTTTGGCCGGTTTCCCAGTTGGCTATAGTACCAAGTTCCAACTTGGGAGTGATTTCGGATTGAAAGGCAACACAGCTAGATTTAGAAGGTTCCAGGTTCCGCATTGGGTTCCAAATTTATCGAGTTCTGAATCGACCGCAAACCTGGGGTTCAAACTTGAACTCGGTTCAGATTGATTCAAGAATCATGGTGCCACGACTGAGAAGGAGAGGTAAACTTCGAAGACAATTAGCGACGGAACGGAAACAACAACATTTGCGTTACGCGGTGCACCAGTTTCGGACTTGTCCTGCTTACCGATTCAATTGAATTGAATTGTGCAGTCAGTACAACATCCGGATACTCGCGCCGCATTCACAATCCTTTACCCACTCACTCACCTGTGGCTTTTAACAAGCAATTAAAACCCTCTCCCCTTGAGACAAAAAGACGAAGAAAGAGAAGGCCCGTACAGCCTGGGACACCGTTCACGCTCGCGTCCCTCCGAGCCAAAATACACCCAGCCCACGCCATCTTTTTGGCTCGCTCTACAGACCACAGATAATTCTGATAATATTCATACAGGGTATTTGGACCTTTAGCTTTGATTCAGTCAAAATTTTAGAAAAGTCCGAGTCCAAGTGCTGAAGTAGCACTCACATCAAAAACTTTTGTAAAGGTGGGCGATCAATAGTACAGCCCATTGTAACCGACTTTAGAAATTTCCGACATCCCACGCTCTCGGAATCCGCCCGAACCCCCGAAACCGTTGCCGCGCCGAAGGCACGGGTCTCAACTTGTTATTATATGAACGGCGTCCGGTTTATATCACGAGGCCATGCCGCGAGCCTACGTGGCCGCAGTTCCAAGAACCGGCTGAAAGGAACCCTGATAATCATCTCCTCCTCCTGTCCGCCGAAATTTTGAATTCGGATAAAACATGCCCAAAATCGGCCCAAAGCCAGGTCCATTTCGGATAAGAAATCGGATTTCGGACCATGGGCAGCGAGCGAGGGCAGGTGTAGTTCGGATAAATTTTTGGGCCGCTGGCGCGTCAAAAGAGAATGATGATTTAAACTGCTTCCGTGAGTGGGTAAGGCTCCATTCGGTACCAGTCACTTCGGGACATTTCGGAAGTGTCCCCTGCCAAATTGAAAGGCCGAAGTAACCGGGTAATACCGTTGGCAGGGAAATCCCACGAAGTGTCAGGAAATGACGCATACCGAATGGAGCTAAGGTTCTTTGATGAAAATAATTCAAGCAGCTGCCCCCCCCAAAAAAAAATCTCCCTTGCCTTCAGCACCTGGAAAAACCGATCGTTTTTGTCGGAGGCCTGGTACGGAATTCGTATAAAATTCGACGTCTTTGAGGCCAGGTATGATTTCAGATAGAAATCGCCCGATTAGGGGTGCAGATAAAGAGTTCGAAAATTCTAGGTTCGGATCAAGCCGCCTTCTCAGATCACAAGACTAGGCACGTGCTTTGCAGCGCCTTCCGAGATTGTCCGGCTTGCCGGACCGGAGACAGGCTTGCTCTGAACCTACGAGTCGTACGACTTTTCTGGACAGGCATTCGAATTGATTGTCAGGGGTCCTCGGCTGAACTGCGAAAGATGTGCCGCATTAGGTTGTTTTTTCAACAGCTATCTGTAGAGTCTACCCAATGTGGATTAATTTCCGAACCCCGCAGTTAGAGAAGGTCGCGGCACATTCGGCACCTAAAGCCGGTGTGAATTCGAGAGCTCGCAGTCGCATCGCCAAATGTCGCCTGAAAAGAAAGCACAAAAGGGGAATTTGGTGGGACTTGAAAGAACGGTTATAGTAATCACCCACTAATCCCCAAGGAAGTATGCGACAGCGTCAAAAAGCTCGCTGCGCCGGTCCTCGTAGCCCGTGCGTATTTCATGTTCCAGTATAAAAGGTGCGACAGACACAGGCAACTCTACAAGGTCACCCACCATGCGATCCTTCCATCTGCTTTGCGTGCTTCAAGTTTTGCATGTTGCTTTTTCGACCGCTGCGAGTACTCCGACCGGCAAGGAAGTGCGCGACGGCCAAACCCCCACCTTGATTACTTTCCCGACCCAGCCCACGGATACTGGACTGAAACAAATTCCCGATCCCGCGCACCCCTTCATCGCACCGGGACCTAGTGACCAGCGTGGTCGTGAGTTGCTCTTCTGCTTGGATATAGTGAACCAAGCTAATGCCTTTCAGCCTGTCGTGCGCTCACAAATATGTCTTGCAATGCTGGCTGTCTAACCCCGATTTCAGCCGGCATGAACACGCTTGCCAACCACGGTTACATCCCGAGAAAGTAGGCGCAATCGTGCGCCCATCTGATGGTGATGCTAAGAAATATACAGCGGCATCGCGACCTTCGAGGAAATCACGCTCGCCATGGTGGAGGTACGCACACTTCCAATATTTCCCTCGCTCAAAAATAAATACCTTCGCCTCTAGGCTTACAATTTGGAGATCAACTTTGGCGCGTTCCTCGTTGCCGCGAATATGGTAATGGCTCGTGGTCAGTGGCGCGTATTTTGCTCACAATTTCAGTTGCTGCGCGGGAATCCGTTCGTGAACAAAATATCGATCGGCGGTGTGTCGCCACTCGTTCCGCCGCTTCCAGGAAATATTGGTAGCAACGTAACCGGCGGGTTGGCAAAGCACGGAGGTTTTGAAGGTAAGCTCTTGACCTCTTCATTATCTCCTCTGGGGTCTTACGCCGCTTTTCTTTTTTTTCCGCACTAAGGCGATGCCTCAATCACGCGCGCCGACGTGCACATCGGTGACAACCGCGATTTCCAGGACATCCTCTACGATCTCGTGCGTGAATTTTCAACGTTCTTCTATCGCGGTTGACTTTGTTTTCTCAGGACCTGCTGTATCTCGGAAAGTTCGGTGACAACGGACCGGACGGCAACAACACAGTCTTCAATGTCCCGACGATTATTGCGATCAAGCAACACAATATACAGATGAACCAAGCGGCGGACCCAGAAGTGAGTTCCTCCGCCATTGGTTCACCGTTCTCAACATATTGATAATATTGCCAGTTTCACTTCACTCCCACGCGCTTCGCTGCCTCATTCACTGAGATCACCTTTCTCCTCGAGTAAATATTTGCACATTGAAATAGTCCGCAGCTTAACTCTCTTCTTTCAGTATTTTCGCAAACGGTGAAAATGATCATCTTTTATTCCGCGATTCCAGACTGAAATGGTCACAGGCACGACGAAACAAGCATCAATCTCTACTATCGGCTCGTTCTTGCGCAACCAAAGCTTCCCGCAAAACTGGCACCGTGCGGCAGCCCCGGTGACGGCCGAGATCCTCTCAATCACCAGCAGCCAGGTGGCCGCCGCGATTCCCATTTTCGCCGGGCACAACGACGCACAGGGAAATTTCGTCCCTGATACGCCGCCGCCCGCTCCGTTCGACGCCAACCCTGTAAGCCTCAACTTTGCCTTTTTCTGGTCCAGCTGCTGACTCGTGTATCGTATATCAGGGATGTGGATTCTACTACGATCTCTTCGCGAACATGCCCGGCGGTCTTGCGAATACCACAGGTGTTTTTAAGCAGAATGTGGATTTCTTGTCAAGTATTGTCTCTGCGGCTGTGTCGGGACCTGCATGCGACCAGGCGCTACTGCCGTTCGGGCCTCCCGACAACTAGATGGTTTTTTGCGCGCATTTCTCTTGTCTACTCGGTTTTTATGGGATGTGAACTTGGAATTTTGGTTTTATTGTTTCTCGGAGCACACGCAAATATGCTGATTCTAAAAAATATTGATTCCGCACCCAGCAACAATTTGGAGTTGAGATAGTGCAATGTGTAGAGAGATCATTGGACTTATCCTGCTCATTCCTTCTTTGTGTCGGTGTTCAGCCCGAGCAAGTGCCGCTATTTATGTATTGCATCCAGCATCATGCGTATGAACTGGAAAAAATTACTAGCCCCCTCCACGGGTAGCCTTGCGGGTCTACAGCGTCTTCTATCCATCTCGGAATTCCGGAGTGAAGTTCGGTTGGATTACATAAAAGGACGAGCCAAGTTGCTCCCACGAACGCATGGCTCCGCCACCGACCCTCGACGTTGACGATCTCGACGATCTGGACGGCGAGTAACAAAATACACCCAGCCCACGCCACCCCCGACTAACCCGCCCCAGATGTGCTTGACCAGTTCTCCCAGCCGCCGCCCTCCGCGACCGCGACGTCCCCACTGACGTCCCCGCCGCCGCCGCCGCCCACCGCGACCGCGTCCACCTTCGGCCGCCGCCGCACCAACACCCGCGTCGACCCGCCCCGCCCCCCGGGCACCGCCCCCGCCGCAGGCCTCGCGCACCTCCCCGAGGCCGACGAGGACCCGCTCTCCGCCGACTTTGCCGCGGAGCTCGCGCGCGGCATGGAGTCCCTCATGCGCGAGATTGCTTCTGCCCCCCCACGGGCGCGGGCGCCGCGGCCGGCGAGAACCCGGAGGATGCGGCGGCCAAGGCCGCCGCGTGGGAGGCGATGCTCATCGAGGGCATGGACGCCATGGGCCTTGACCCCGCCGCGAACCCCGCCACCGATGCCGCCGCGTCGCACCCCGCCGACTTCCAGTCCAAGATCAAGCAGGCGATGGGCAAGCTGCGCGAGGGCGAGGAGACGCTGCAGGTGCGCGCCTATTCCTTCTTTATTATATTCTTATAAATCAGTAATCACAGGACGCGTCCTCTACCTCCGGCGCCCCCGCACCCGACTCGCTCGCGGCACTCCTCGCGCAGCTCGGCGATCTCGACGGCGCAGACGGCGAGCTCCCGCCCGACGAAGCCGAGCTCGCGGGCTTCCTCGAGAACATGATGGGCGAGCTCATGGGCAAGGAGGTGCTGCACGAGCCGCTCACCGAGCTCGCTGAGAAGGTGCGCGCCCTCTCCCCTCCCCTCATTTCGTCATCTTCGACTAACCGCCCGACGCGCGCAGTTCCCGCCCTACCTCGCCGCCCCCCCAGCCCCGCTCGCCGACGCCGACCGCACGCGCTACGAGGCCCAGCTCGCCCGCGTCCGCGACATCCTCGCCGTCTTCGACGCGCCCGACTACTCCGACGCGGACCCAAAGGCCCGCGAGAAGGTCGTCGCGCTCATGGCAGAGGTGTGTTCCTCCTCTACCCACTATATTCCTCTACCCTGCTCGTTCCTGCCCTTTAATTACCGCGCCTGTCCTTTAATTATCGCGTCTGCGTCCCGTCCCTGCCTCTTATGTCCGCACTCCCCTCCCCTTCTCTTGCCCTCCCTCGGTCTCCTCGACGCTAACCCCACCCAGATGCAATCCTTCGGCTCGCCCCCCACGGAGCTCATGGGCCCCCTTCCCGGCCTCGGCGCGCTCGGTGACGAGAACTGCGTCGTGTGCTAGCGCGGCGAGGCCAGTTGGGCGAGTTGGGTCGAATTGCGAGTTGGGCGAGGCGGGTCGACTTGCGAGTTGAGAGCTGGTCGCGACGGAGGACGAGGGGGAGAGGAACGCGTGAAAGCAGGAAGCCGAAAGTACGAGCCGTATTTATTCAATATTGTACGTTACGCGGAGGCCGTCCATCCACCCATGCACGCAGGCAGGCAGGCAGAAATACCCATCCCGAAACCGATACCATTCACGCATCGCATCGGTCCTAATCTCACGACCAATAACAGGTTCGCGGATGAGGCTTCAAATACGAATAGGAATACGCATATATCACAATGGCTCGGAAGTCGCGTCGGATCTTCCAAGAACGCGAGAACGGACGCGAAAACAAAAATGCATTGACTCGGGCGGCGGCGAACGTACATGAATGATGGAAGAGAAAATAAACAGTTACGCGCCGCCTCAGAAATGAAATCCACCAGTTTCCGCCTCCAGCCTCGTGTCAGCGTCCAGCTGTAGTCGTGTCGGCGCGACCTTCATACTGAGAGGCGCGGGTAGAGGGCTCAGAGTTGAGTTGAGTGAATCATGCACTCATGACGCTAAGAACGAGGCGCGCTCAGCACCATGATTTTCGCCAGGACATCCGCCGCGCTCCACACGCTCCTTATCCTCGCGCACGACCGCCAGCCCAGAGGTCTGAGTTGGGGCTCGGACTCGGATTCGATTCGGAAGGTCTAGTTAGCTCGGACGCAGAGCTGGGAGCAGAGGGACACCCATGGATGAATTGATATATTGGGACAATCGATTGAGTGCTCATCGAATAATTCATTTCGAGTGCTTTTCGACGGGGCGGCGGGAGTCATTTCGCCGGCCGCCAGGTCCACGGGCACTCTACGCGCCCGCCCCTCCGAGCCCGCCCCACGCGCTTCAAAAAGTAGACGCAACAACATCCTGAAAACAGGCGCGCCAACAGCTCCGCAACCAACCCTCCGCTGCGCGCGCAGCGCCGCTTCCAGTGTGACGGCGCCCCCCCAGCTGCATGCGCACATCGTCCAGTTTCAGGTGCCCGTTGTGTGCGCTCCTGATCAGCGCCACAGCCTTGGGCAGGATGTGCACCCCGCTGTCGGACCGTTCCTTGTCCGCGCGCACGAGCGTCAGTTCCGCGCGCGCTAGCACGAGCTTCGCGCGCACCCGCACGAGTTTCGCGTGCTCGGCCGCCAGCTCGTAGAGCGCGGCGTCGAGGCCCGCCTGCAGCTCGTCTCGCCCCAGGGGCGACGCGGCAGCGGACCGAGCGCCGCCGAGCCTGCGGCGCCGCAGGGACTTGGCGTGCGGACTTGTGCGCGGAGTTGGTCGAGTCCACGTCGAAGAGGTGCGGGGCGATTTTTGGGAGGAGGAGCGGTTTGGGGGGCAGCGGGGGTGCTGGGGGTGTTTCTGGCGCGGGCTCGGATTCGGGTGTTGGTGCAGGTTCTGGCTCGAGCCCGGGAGGTGTGTTAGGCTCGGACGCGCAGCCGGATTCAGGGATGGGGGGTTCGTGTCCGAGCGGCGGTTGGATCGATACAAGTGCGGGGGGCCCGGATCCAGGACGTGAAGTTTGCTCGGATGCAGAGCTAAAGGATGGGGACGAGTCGATCGAGGGCTCCTGCGAGAGCGCGGCTTGGGCTCGAATTCCGGAGGTATTTTTCGTTCGGACTCGAGAGGCGGAATCGTCGAGAGCTCGTCCAGCACGAGCGCTGCCTGGCTCGCGTGTTGACAACCCGGTTGGTTTGTCGAATCCTCCAACGACTCGGACATTGAGAGAAGCCCCTGGTAGCTGTACATTGCTGAAATGTGAAAAAATCTTGATCAGAGTCGGAGATGAGGGTTGGGACTAGGGTTCGTGGGCTCAGACTTGGAAGGCGTGTGCTCTGAATCGAGGGCCGTCGTCGAGTGCTCGTCTAGAATTAGCGCCTGATCTTGTGGGAGTGCGGGTTAGCATTCCGGCTGGGTCGTCTGTCCTTGATTTGGACCCCCGCTCGTCTGGAAAACACCCTGGGTCCTGTTTCCGTCGGCTACGGTATGGTTGGGCTTGAGAGTGAGTCAGATTCGGAGCCGCACGACTTGTGCGCGATAATTTTTCTGCAGGACGCACAGATACTTACCTGAACGGGCATATTCGCAGAAAGTTTGCAGCCACAGAATCGTAGAATACAACCGTTGAAGTAACCCAGATGACGGGGGAAGCCGGCCAAGCAACTCAGTCCAATTTGACTCGGAGGTTTGTCCTGGAAAAATCGTGATTTGGATCATTTTCGCTTTGGGACTCCGGCGACTCGGACCGATCCTCAGGTTCCCGGGATGTAAAGCAAGTACATGTCTTCCACATCCTACGCAAAATGCACTGTAACAGCATGCCATTCAACGGAGATTATCTGCGCCCAGCTGGCAAGGCTCAACCACTACTGTGCTTTGAAGCGCTCATCGCGGAGTCCCGATTGGCTCGCGAAGCGCTCAAAGAAATTCTATTTCTATCCGCGCCAAGATGCCGTTGCGTCAACGTGTGCTGTTGCACAGCCCGCTGGTGCATAGCCTCGTACAACTTCTACCCACATTGCACAGATACTCGGAGACCCAACAGCTATGCCAACAACGAGAGAGGTGTGTTCAACCTTCGCTAATCGGACTTATCCAGCTCATCATGCTGTAGGACGGATCCCCTCTTCCCAGTATAGCTCCAACCCCGCTACGTCGCAGCTCGCATCTCTCGACCATTCAGATACACAAGGTAAGTTCGCGGTCGTTTCTTGGCTTCTCGTTGGCCTAATTCGCACTAGGATCTCTTTGCACTCATTGACGAAGCCGTCGGCACGATAAACCCAGGGTAAACGGTTGCAAAGCAAAGGCTCGCCGATCTATCTCACTGAAAGTCGACCACAGGCGCCGCCCCAGTTTGAACAAGAATTTTGACTCCATGTCGGCGACCAATACCATGGATGGGCTCATACACAGTTCAACACATCGAAAATATCTGGTGCAGGTACGAACTGACTATTATATTCCATCGATACATCTTAAGCCACTTCTGTTTAGGTGGCAAAGGAGCTCGGCGTAACAGACGATCCGAGGTTTCGCGATGCTTTGTCCGCAGACGAGAAACGGGTCGCAACCTATCTCGTTTCGTTCCTCAATTCTGAAGCCGACCAGGCGGACGTGCTCAACCTATCGGAGGAGGACGCTGAGGCTCTCATCGAGATTATCCAATCTGTAAGGTCCTTTACCCTCTCAATCTGGAAATTTAATTGACACCGTTTGTCAGACACAGGACAAAGGCTGGCTGATAACACAAAACCACGCATCAAAGGCGCTACGCATGATGTGCCGACTTCTTGAAGTGTGCGATCATGCTCCTCGCTCTCTATTCGTCACAGGTGTGAGGGAATGTGGCGAGCATCCAATAGCTGGCGGTGCCACTTCCGACATCTTCAGAGCCTCGTACCAGGGCCAACGAGTGGCGTTGAAGCGATTGCGGATGTTTCATCGTGGCAGTGATCTGCGGCGCGTTCGTTCGGTGCGGATTCCGCTTGAAGTGGCTTCTACTTTCTTAAAGCAAATATATATACAGATGTTTTTACGAGAAGCTCTTGTGTGGAAAACTCTTTCTCACCCACATGTGTTGCTGTTTGTAGGTGTGGATCGAGACACTTTTGCACCATCGCTTTCCATGGTTTTGCCTTGGATGGAGCATGGGAATGCCGTGCGATACTTGACCAACTATGGAAGAACCAGTGTGAATAAACTTGTCTGTATTCAAGTCTCTTTCTCTGTGGTGTCTTGTAACATGGATTTCAGCTGTTTGAAACTGCACAGGGGCTCCAATATTTACACTCCGAGAATGTTATTCATGGGAATCTACGTGGTGTACGATTGGAATTTTGCTTTCGGTGGATCAATACATTGATATTTCTGATAGACAAATGTCCTGATCAATCGAGAATGGAGGGCTTGCATAACAGACTTCGGCCTGTCTGCCATGTCTGATGTCCATGCAGGAAACAGTCCGGAACAAACACGAGGGCTGCGCTGGATGGCACCAGAATTGATTGACCCTGGTGACCAGGAGTTCACTCCGACTTTTGCAAGTGATGTATATGCTTTTGGATGTCTTTGTGTGGAGGTAAGCTGAGCTTGTGCTGAATATTGAACTTTGTGCTAAAATGTATTAGTTATACACTTGCCAACCTCTGTTTCCCCAACTGACCGACATAGGTGTAATGTTCAAGGTTATGGCTGGCTCACGGCCAGAACGACCAGTTGACACAAAACCTGAGATGTCGGATGCACTCTGGCAGCTTGTAACAGCATGTTGGGTCAAAGAGCCTGCAAACAGGCCAACTGTGGACTACATAGTTCGAAATTTCAGCAGGATGCTTCGGTCCTCTGAAGTTCCATCTGCCATCAATCCTCAACTTCAGGTCAAAAGCTCTATTACGTACCCTTCCATGGTTCAATCTAAATCTGCTGCCATTGAGGATACATACTTGGGTGCAAGTCCGAATCTGCACATTGTCCGGACAAACACTGCTCCCACATTTGACCACCAGTGGACTGTGCCAGAGGAATCATATAATAGGCCAAATTCCCAGGCTGGGATGTTATTGGAGAGTACTTGCCCCTGTGTATTGGAAACAGGAGGCAGTCCTGGCAGAAAAATCTTGCATATGCCAAACTGGCAGTCTAATCCTGGTACTACTCTGAAGATTACAGCAAAGGATCTGGATGACACAGGCTTCCAAGGCAAATCTGGGGAAACCCTGGGACCAACCACACATAATCCTCAGCCAGAGGAAAAAGATCATGCAGGGAGTTTTACAAAGGACAATCCAGTTTATGTGTTAGACATATTGGGCAAAGACAAGGATGGCTCTGGCCAACTTGAGGGGCCTCATATTTCAACTTTGAAACCTGGCCCACCCATGCAGGTTACAGAGGACACCAACATCCAAGGCAAATCTGGGGAAACCCTGGGAGCAACCACACATGATCCTCAGCGAGAAGGGAAAGATGATGTAGTCAGTGCTGGGAAGGCCAATTCAGAGGTGGCAGAAGTAACAGCCCATGTGTTGGACATGTTTGGCACAAACAAGAATGGCTTTGGCCAACTTGAGAGGCTGCATATTTCAACTTTGGAACCTTGCTCACATATGCAGGTTAAAGAGGAAATAGACATCCAAGACAAATCTGGGGAAACCTGGGGAGCAACCACACATGATCCTCAGCGAGAGGAGAAAACTGATGCAGCCAGTGTTATGAAGGCCAATTCAGAGGTCGCAGAAGAAGCAGCTCATGTGTTAGGCACAGACAAGGATGGCTCTGGCCAACTTGAGGAGTCTCAGACTTCAATTTTGGGACTCAGCTCACACATGCAGGTTACAAAGGACAATAGCATCCAAGAAAAAGGGCTTGAAAGCCTTGGAACAGGCTTGCCCATACCTGCCATTCCAACACATAATCCTTATCCACATGAACAAAGTGACACAATCAAGGATGTAGAGGCTGATTCAGGGGCAAATGAAGACACCCTAAAGTACTGCAGTTAAGAAAGGGTGGCAAATGACAAATTCCAGCCCTGAAACATCTCAATACAACATGGCCATCATTTTTTCCTCTGATTGTATCTTTTTCCCACTGTGTTTGGAGCAAGAGTTTTTTGGAGCAACAAGAGACCCTTACAAACTTACTAACTGACAACACTTGTGATACTTGACTGTTTTCTCTTGCTCTTGTTTCGTTGTTTGAGTTTGCTCTGGTACCTGTGCCACAGAAAGTTTCAAGCATATCTGATGCTTATTGTATACCTAGGCCAATATCATATAGTTTAATTGTTGAATTTGTTAAATCTCAGGTTCACACAAATTCCCCAATTTTCAAATTCTACTTTATTCCCTTATCTTGTTACTTACCAGGAAAGTGTATATAAGCTCAATCAGCCCCCGTCCCACACCACATTCTCAGTGTCTCAGATATGTGAGTTTCAACCACATGATGTTTTTCCCACCTGCTTGAACTTTGTTGGGGTGACGGGGGTTGCAGAACAGAACAATGTCCTTGAAATAGGTAGAACAGTGAGTTTGTTCAATATGAACTGGGTTTTTTAAATCAAATGAATATATTTCAATTTGAACCACTGGTCAAAGCATAGATTATTGATATCAGTCATGTGATCTAATGATGAGTTGCTGTCAGGTAAATCATAACAGGCAAAGAAAACAGAACACTATATGTACATGATTCGAGACATTCTCATTGATGGGTATCAGACACACTGTGACTGGCAGAAAGAAAAGACCATAAGGTTTCTACGTGCAGTGGACATGAACTTTGTGGCCAAAGGGCCTGCTGAGAGGTCTCCAATGCATGTCACATTCGGGATATGGCTTAAAACCAATGCTTTACATTAGCTGCCCTCTCCTACCACGATGATGCACTGCTGGACCTGAGAAGCAAGCTCTTTTCTAGTTCATAAACTCCCTTTTCTTGTGTATAAAAGACAGACTTGACACTTGAGAATTAGGTACAGTCAGAGTAGATAAAATAGGTGGTTTTGGGTCGGTTTTGAGAGTTGGTTGGTTCTGCTGACAGTTCTGGATTTTTAACGTGGCAAAAGCTAAAATCACCTTGAATTGCAAAACCGTCTCGACAGAGACAGTTCTTGGGCGGTTCTGCAAACTATCCCAAAAAGATCTAAAATGTGTAAGGAAAACCGAAAACCTGATCCGGAACCACCTCAAAAACCTCCTCGGGAGGTGGTTTTGCAAGGCTGTTTTGAGAGGTTTCCGGTTCTGAGACCACCCAATATGCGAAACCGCCTGGAAACTGTTTTCAATCAAAACTGAAGTCAGTTATCACCCGGTTCTGATCCAAATCAATTTTGAGAACTGCCTCAAAACCGACCCTCCAGAATCTTTACTTTGACTGCCCCTATTGTTCACTAACAGAACTTGAATAACTATCTAATGTGTGACCCAATTTCACATGAGACCAATCCCTCGCTGCATGTTCAAATTTGGTGAGCATGTGGCATGGCTTGCTATTGCTCGCAGTGCTCAGGTATGTCTCATCTTTGGAGGAAAGTTGATTACTAATCATGCATATAGCTCTGCCAGGCCATCATGTTGCACAACTCTTCAGTATCTGCATCTCATAATTCACCTCGCTGTTATATCCCATGCCGATGAAGGGGGGCTGTCGCCGAAGGTCTCTGGTTGGAAGATTGGAGGTCGGAAGTTGGAGGTCGGAGACTGGAGACCGGAGGTCAGAGATATCGGAGGTGAGTGCAAACACCACAGGAAGGTCAGGGTGTGCGTACTATCCTAGGCCGATGGATAAGACGGAGGAAGATGGAGTCCGGAGGGACACCGGAGGAAGACTCGGAAGCAAAGCAAGGAGCAACATTTATAATCAAACTGAAGTACATGAGGATATTAAAGCGTATTTATACTAAGTCCGTTATTGTTAACCCAAATATGGTAGATCAAAACATAACAATAAGCGAGAGTCCAAATTTGGGTGAAGAAGTAAGCTGACTAAGCAAAACAATAAAACAAGAAGTTAAGAAGGAACGGAAAAACGGATAAACGGGAAACACTCAGTGAACCTTCATTGCGTAAAAACCTGATGATCTTCCGTCTCTGACCTCCGAACGTTCGGAGGTCGGAGGTCAGAGGCCGGAAGTCAGAGACGGACCGAAGTCCATGTGCACGAATATAACAGTATCCCCCTCTTGCGTTCCTTGCCCTCAAGGAACACAAGGGAGCCCTGCCAGTGTGCAACAAATAAGGGTCGGCGAATGTGCCGAAGGCCGAGGGAATCCGACAAAGTCCGATGACGTGTGATGACGTGTGTCCGCAGTTCCGAGTGAGTCAGATCAAAAAATCACGTGCTGTTGACTTTGCTGCAGCAACAATCAACAACTCTTGCTTCCGCTCTCCCACCTCCGCTCTCCGCCCTCCGCACTCCGATATGCCACCCTTCACCGGAGACTATCGCAAGGGCAACAGCCCCAACGGCAACGACAAAGGGAGCAGTGACGGCAACCGCAAGGGCAAGCATCGCGCCATGTCGGCGGAGGTCGAAGCGGCCGAATCACAGCATCGGACGGAGCGCCAGGCAGCGCGGAGGGAGGTGAAGCTCTTGGAGCTTAGGGAGATGATGGAGGAGGCAGAGAAACAGAAGTTGGTGGTGGAGGCGGCAGCAAGGCTCGCCGCCGCTGCAGAGCTCAATCGGGAGGAGGCGAACGACGAGCTGGACGCGCTTGACGCACAGCAGGGCGAATCTGCGAGCTGGACTGGGAGTGTTGGTTCTCCGAACGACGAGGACGACAGTGACAAGGAATTGTCGGAGGTCGGAGGTGCGTCGCAGTTTTTTCGGAGGTGAATTTTGCTAATCGGAGGTTTTCTAGCATGCGAGTGATGCATTTCGAAGCACATCCCGTGCGTTGTCAAGCCGGGGCTTAATCACACTTGCAACGGGTGTCGGCAGAGCCGACTCTCAAGTGCTCGTTGGTCAACATCGCCCATCCCCGACCCAACAAGTGTCGTGCCGAGCAAGATCAGAACTCGGAGGCAACCGGAGTCGCAGGCCCAAGTCGGCCAAAGAAGAAACAGCCTGTCCATCACCGCCAAGCGCGATCCTACGCCGAGTCGAGCAACTCGGACATGGAGATCCTTCCGAAGTCCGTCGGAGGTCCGATGCGCACGACGCGCATCAATGACCTCCGCTTATCTTTGCGGAGGATAGACGACAGTTGGAAGAGGTTCGGAGGGACGCAGAACAGGATCAGAAGCGGCTGTATGCCATGCACTGGGCAGTGACAGGGTTGTTCACCGGCGTGAGGGAGCAATTCCCCTCGCAGGTCGAATAGCCCTAGTGGCTCTCCAATGCCGAGCAGGCCTTGGAGTTCGACCGAGAGCCGTGGAGAAGGAGTTGAAGAGGAAGGCTCCAGTCCGCGGGGACTCCGAGAGTTCGGAGAAGCCCGAACCGAGGAGGAAGAGGTTGGAGAAGAGGGTGAAGACGCCGGAGGAGCTCAGAGGAGGTCGGGCAAGGTTGAGTTTGCAGAACCTCGATGACAACAATACTTGGGGTCTTGGAGACGCCTTTTGATTGAAGTCGAAGACGCCGGCAGTGCCGGAGGCCGTGGCGACCACACTGGAGGATATGGCGACCCCACTGGAGGCCTTGGCACCCACGCCAAATGCCTGGATCGGATTTTCGTCGAGCTCCGAAGGTGATGAAGGGAAATCGGAGGAGTCGGAGGGAAACGGGAAGACCCTGGAGGAGGAGGAGATGGATGAGGATCCCGACACAGACGGGGAGGCCGAACTAGACGTTGGCTCGGACAAGGATTCGATCCCGCCGATTGCGACGGTATAGGTGGATCACATAGGTGGAAGAAATGAGTCATTTGTACATATAATTTTCTTGAGACTCAACAAAATATTTTCTTTGATTTTTGTGTGAATTAAGTTGAAATTCGGAGGAGCTCCGAAGGTGATCAGAGGATCGCAGAGTGAAAGAAGGACGCTAAACGTCAGGTCCGGGTTTATTGGGGAAGCGACAATGGAAATTGTCAATATGCTCCAGAGCGTCGACATTGTCCTTGCTGAACCAACTGAATTGCTCGTCGGTGTTTTCGTAGCCTTCCCATTCAACGAGGTATCGGAGTCGAGTCCAGAACTGTCGGTTGATCTTCGAGTCAACAATTTGCTTGATCTCGTAGTGTTCCTCGCCGTCGATGATTTCGACGGCTGCCGGAGGCGGTTCCTCACAACCAGGGAAAAGATTTGGGAAGTGAGGTTCGAGTTGGGAAATATGGAAGACCGGATGAACTTGTTGGAGAGATTTCGGAAGACAGATGGAGTAGGAAGTCGCAGAGGGCTTAACGATGACTTCTTAAGGTCTGAGGTGAGTCTCCGAAAATTTCGGAGTCGGACGTTTCGTCTGGAGGTACTTGGTCGAGATGAACACAAAGTCGCCGATTTGCATCCGAGGGTCCGGTATGCGTTTTTGGTCAGCAGTCTCTTTGTAACGCTCCGAAGCACAAGTGATTTGCTCACGGAGATACTGATGGAGATCCTGAAGGAGCCGTAGCTGTAACATATTGCAAAAATGGCATGGACACAGCCAGGGGCCTGGCTGTGTCCACAAACTAATACCCTGCTGTATTGCTTGCAGCGGGGGGCCTTTCGGCGGGTCTGGGCCCTTGGCGTACCCCTTTTGGGCTCCTTTTTTGGCCCCGTTTACGGGCGCCCTAATCGGGCCCTTTTTTTGGTACTGCTCGTATTTTCCGTGGTAATTACACAGCCTCCCTGTTCGGCATTTCTCGGCACCTCCATCACTTGATGTGGCTTATTTATTTCGCTTGCGCCTGCCTGCCCGCCCTGCAGCCCGCCCCCGCTGCCCGCCCCCGCCCCCACCGCCGCCCCCAGGTGCTCCCTACCGCTTCAAACCCTGCCTACCGCTCCCCCGCCCATGCATTTGGTACTTCTCGGCCCCGCTCCCCCGCCCGCTCCCGCCTGCTCCCGCCCGCTCCCGCCCGCTCCCGCCCGCTCCCGCCCGCCCTGGCTCGCACCTGCTGCCCGCCCCCGCCGCCGCTGCTGCCCCTGTGCGCTCCTCATGGCTTCAGACCCTGCGCACTGCATATCTCTCCCCCGCCCCCACGCATTTGGTACTTCTCAGCCCCGCTCCCCCGCCCGCCCGCTCCCGCCCGCACTGCTCCCACCCTCCGCCCGCTGCCGCTCAACCCGCTCCGCTTCGCGTGCGTCCAGCGTCTCCAGTGCCCAGCATCCCGCACACACGTTCGGTGTCCTGTCCCGTCTGCCGTTCCCACCCCACCCTGCCATTCCCGCTGTTCCCGCCAAACCAAACTGAAACTATTATTTCATTTTGAAGTGTTCTCTCTCCCGCGTTTTTTCCCTGTGCGCTCCTTCATTCGCTACTAGTACTTACTACTTCTCGTGAAATTGTAACAAGTTCTTTTTCATCACGTGCTTTTCTCCCACCGCACAAATTTCTTCCAAGTCCCGTATCTACTTACTGTGTAGCTAAATACAAGCTGTACTTCGCAAATAAATACTGTCATTTTCTAAGACGAGTCATTCATCGCCAGGCCCCGCAACACCCAAGTCACATCTGCAAGGGCCGCGGCCCATTCTGGCGACATTGCCATCCCCTGCCGCTTCTCTTCCACTCCCCACCAGTAAACAGTCGCAAGAACCGTCAACGTGCCTTTCTGCCCCGGCGCCACCAGCCCTCCCCATTTGTCCCCGTATTCCTCAGGCACGAGGGGCGCCATCTGATCCCGCCCCGCACCATTCCGGCTGAATCCCCCTCCACCACGTCCACCACTCTTTCTCGAAGTCGACCAGGTTCTTGATTGTCGGCGGTGTCTTGAACCTGCGGCCCGTCCTTATCCACTCCGCCACCACCTTGGGACCATCCGTTGCGCTCCACTTCGCTGCCCCGCTCTTGAAACCGTACTTCCGCTTGAGCTCAATCCACATTCGCACCAACTCTTCGAACTCCCTTCCCAATTCCTCTTTTGTCACCTCCTCGAATCCATTCCGCACCCAAGCCGGCGCTTCCTCTGGACACTCCATGCGTGCAGACGAAGGAGATGCAGACGCGCCCCCCGACAGAGACGCGCTCCTTCCCGATGCGCCCACGCCCGACACAGACGCAGACGCAGATGCGCCTGGTGCCGACCCGCTGCCGGTGCTCGACGCCGACGTGCCTCCCGACGGAGACACGCTCGCTGCTGACGCAGACGCAGAAGCAGACACGCTTGTTGCCGATGCGCCTGCGCCCAACGCCGACCCGCTCGCTGATGGAGACACGCCCGCATGCGACGCAGACACGCCTGCTACTGATACACCGCCCGCGCCTGACGCCGACCCCAATGAAGACGCAGACGCAGACAGCTCCTTCTGTCTTGCGCGCTCCTGCAGCAGATCTCCCAACCGCTTCCTCGGCGGTTAGCATGCTGGGGTCGAAGTGCAAGCTTGGTGCTGCGTTGGGGCCGAGGGGGTCGCTGGGCGCTGCGTTGGGGTCGACGGGGGTGCTGGGCACTGCATTGGGGTCGACAGGGGTGCTTGGGGATGCGTTGGGGCCAAGGGGGTCGCTGGGCACTGCGTTGGGGTCGATGGGGGTGCTCGGGGATGCGTTGGGGCTGAGGGGGTCGACGGGGGTGCTCAGGGCTGCATTGGGGTCGACTGGTGGCTCCTCGTCCTCGCCACCGTTGTCGTCATTGTCGGCATTCTCCATCTCCACATCCGCATCCTCCGCCTGCGCCTGGGAGACACCGCTGTGGCGGCCCAACCGAAGCGGTGGCGCTCCCGACGCATTCTCCTGCGACTTCGCTTTGCGTGGTGCTGCCCTCGTTTTCTTCGGAGGCGCCAAACCCTCCGCGAGTGCGTCCGCCGCCTGGCGCAGCCCGATAGCCTCCATCATCTCCTTGCTCCTCTGGATCGCCGCTTGTCGCTTTGCCTCGTGTTCGCGGCCGATGGCCCGTAGATGCTCCTCTTCCTAGTCCTCTTTTTCTTGCGCCCTGGTCCTCTTGCGCGCCTTCGAGCTCGACTCTTCCTCGCCTTTGCCTTGTTTCCGCTTTGGCGCCGTCCCTGCCTTCTCCTTCTCCTTCAATTTTGCCTTGGTCTTTTTCGCCTTCCTTGCCTTCTTCCCTCCCCCACCCTCCGCGGCAGACCCGGACTCAGATGCAGAGTCGTCGGAGTCTGAGTCGGACTCCCCAGCCTTTGACGCAGCCGACTCTGACTCTGACCCTGACTCGGAATCAGAATCCGAGTCTGATGGCTCCTGGTCGTCCATCTGATACGGCACGTCTGCCAGTGATGCTGCAGCAGGTAATGCAGCTTTGGAGCATTCCTCTGCACCTAACATTCCTCAAGTCAGAGCTGGCCCTTTTCGAAATCGAAGTTGCCACGTACTGAATGCTGTCGCGAGATACTCTTTCATGAAACCCAACACCTCGCGCCCAAAACGCAGTTTGTTCCATGCTGGGAAATGCACGGGGACGGAGTCGTGGTTACAGCCTCCAGATAAGCTACACACCAAAATTTGAGTCTCAATCCACAACGCAAGTCGAAAGAACGTACTGCACCGTTCTGATGGCGCCTCCGTGTTTGGGCATTGGCCCACCCAAGACGACCAGGCAATGTAGGCCGGTGTACTCTTGCAACCCCTTGATCAGAGGCCCCATGAACTTTGCTAATGAGTCAATGCATCTACGGAAAACATATTAGTCGACACATTCTCCAGATGTCTGTCGTGAACCTACTTTTGCTTAGCCTCCGGAGTTTGCGAAGGGCCCGCCTTCATGGCCTTGTCGTATGCGGCCTTTTCCGCGTGTGCTTCCGCAACCGCGCGGCCCCAAATAGCCTCCTGTTCTGCCTCAGGGAGTTTCCCAAAGAGGTCTCATGCGACGGCGCACCGGAAGGGTGCGTTCGGTGTCTTCATGTTCACAGCGCCGTCTTTGTCGATTGACTGAGCCTTCCAGCGTGCATCCACCTCAGCGGCGATGTTGCGGGCGTACAACTCTCGCATGTATTGTTGGTAACTTTGCCGAGCTTTGTGGGGGATCATGACGGCAGAGAGTTTCGCGAGAAGGACCGCAAAGGGATTGGTGACATCGGTCTTTGACCCGAGGCTCTTGCAGAGTGCTCGCACGCGGTATTTCAGCCACTGACGGATGCGCTGTCAGTGGCCAGTTAGGCGCGGTGAGTAACAATCAGTCACATGTCACGTACGGTGTTGAGCGCTTCTTCGTCCTCTCTTCATCGCTCAAGATTTCCTCTGGCGGCACTACGAACAGGTCGTAGGCGGGCAAGGGCAGCTCTGGTTCCTCGTGGTCCCGCAGCCGCCAACTGATCCGCCCATGGAACTCGTTGCAAACTTTTTGCCAGTAGTTGCGTTCGGCCCTCCAACCCCTTGCAAGCGCGTCGGCGTAGGCTTCAATGTGGGGGTGCATCAGATCCTCGCGCACTCCTTCCGCCCAGAGCTTGTTGCTTCGACACGCTTCTTTTGCTTTCCTCTTCCAGGCGCGTTTGCGGCTTGTTCCCATCTTGAGTTGCGCTACTCCCGCGTCAGCCATCATATCCACCGTGCCGCAATTCCCTCACCTTGGTTTTACTAGGGTTTTACTGTTTTTTCAGGTGGCCTGGCTGGATCCAAACACGTGGTTTTCCTCCAAACAACCACAATCCCCTCCATTATCATGGACTCGCACTGCCCTTCAATGAAGCAATCAGCGTGGTTCTCGGCCATTGCCGCACCAGCATGGCACATATCTCCACTCAAGCTGCTGCAAATCTGGTGACTTTCGCTGTACCCAGTGGTATATACTCCATTTTATCTAGTTAACCTCTATTTACTTACATTTCCTTGAGTGCGCGTCCTCCGGCGGCTTAATTTATTGTTCCCGCACCTGTATTTTTTTCTGTAGTCGCGCACTTCTTAAGCACCAAGGAAATGTTGTCATGCGATGTCACGTACCCTTTCTCATCCTTCACTTCCATGACTCTCGTCCGTGAGCCCTCTCTACATCTTCCTGCTTGTGCTCACTTATTCAATAGGATCCCATCGTCCTCCGCACTGTCCTCTTCTACCCGTGGGGCACCTTACAGCACCAAACAGTCCAGCTGTTGTTAGATCCGGAGTGTCTCACCCTCGCGGACACCGGTTTCGCCGTCGGCTGTTACTTTACCCCCAGCCCCGTCAACTGCATCGCCTGTAAAAAGCCTTTCCAAACTGCCCGCCGCCCCCGACGCCTGCTTCACAATTTTCGTTGCGTGCACCCACCAGGATCCCGACGACCCCTCCGCTGAACCCGCCTCCACCCTCTACTGCAACAAATGTGTTGCCAAACTCATCAACAAGGATGGTTGCACGTGCCTGGGCAATGTCCTCGTGGTCCAGCACCCTGCCCCTCCAAACGCGACAACGTCTAACCGAGACCTCCCGATTGTCGACTTTGACCCCGCCCACTTCAGTACCGCGGATGAGATTGTCCGCCGGTACATTTTCTTTCCTGCCTCTCTTTCCCATTTTTCTCACAATTGAACGCTGGATTTACCGCCTGACTTTGGGCCCCGTTGCTAAACCCGCGTAGTATACATCCAGTGCAATCAAACAATTATCCTCACCTCTCCTCTAAATTTAAGCGCACCATCATATCGATCAGAATCCCTAATTTGGCATCCAGCATTGTTTGGCAACACAAGTTGGGCTTGCTCAACGTAACTGCGCATGGACAGCATGGATGCCCTCACTCGCACCTCCCTCTCCTCCAATATATGAAGACTCTGCATTTCCACCCAAAACCCCAACGCAAGAGGCTTCCTTCTTATCCATCAAGATCCAATATTTGATCGTCTCCAACATTGATTCCCAATAGGCGACAACATTCCAAGCATCGACGCGATCTCTCCCAACCTCCCTCGCTCATCATGGTACAACACGATGACCAACCCGTCTACGATATTGACAAAATCTTTGCGAGTCTCACCTTGGCTGAAGCCCCCGATGCCGAAGGTGCGCCGCTTCATCTTCCTTTTTGTCCTCCTCTAATCTAAGCTTTCCAAGGCCGTAAACCGCTCCCAGAGACGCCTCCCCGAACCCCTACACACACGCCGCGCAAACAAAAAGTGTCCTCACCTGAACAATCAACTTCCGCCTCGATTTCGTACAGTTACGCTTCCCCTACCCGCAGTGGCCATACCCAGGATTGGTAAGCGACTCAGTATCAGCATACCATCCCCTCTGGCTAACCTGTGCAGGGCTCATGCCGCCCATGTCACCCAGGGCACTCCCGAGTCGCGCGTCCAATGCATTGGCAAGCGTCCGAAGACTCGAACAAAGAAGGCTGCATATGTTGTCTTCCGTGGTAGAACCATTGGTGTCTTCCGTGTCTGGTGAGCGAGCCCTCTCTCGACCTCCACCCCATTTCACCTGTTTTCTAGGCAGGACGTCCAGCAGGCCACATCTGGGCTTCCTTTTGCCTTACATCAAGGCTACACGACGCAGGACTTGGCCACCGCTGCGTTCGACTTCGCTGAGCGCAGGGGCTGGACTGCGCAATACACCGCTTCATTGTTCACCGTCCCTTTGACCGCCCCTCTGCCTATCCCAGAGGCGCTTCACGCCCCCAAGCTGTTTTCGAGTCCCCTCGCTACTCGGAGAGTGGAGGACTCTTGGTTTGTTGTTTACGCCGGTATTCATCCTGGTGTCTTCCCTACCAGGTACCAAGCATTGCTGCACCGCAAATTATAACTGACGTCTTCTTCCCAGCATCGAATGTGCCCTCAATGTGCTGGGAATCGAGGCTTCCGTGCACGAGAGCGCCGCTACCTACGCTCTCGCCTGCGAAAAATTTCGGCACGCCAAGGAACGAGGAGAGGTGCATGTGCGGGGGCGGCAGGGGCATGTCTAGATACTTGTTTGATGTCGTTATGCTTTTCAATTCATTTTTTAATCTCTTAGCGTGCGCCGGCCAAATGAAGAGCAAAATCGGGATTTAATTGCCAGAACCACATTCTGCTAACCTGAGAAGCCGGATCCGCCTCTCCAAACGAAGTGATTCCGCCCGTGCAGCAGCAGTGGCACACTCCTGTTCCTCCAAATGGCGCTCCTCCTCCACCTCCTTCACCTTCTGCACTCATTCGACCCAAGCAAGTTTCCCGTGCTTGGCTTCAAAAGCTCTGCATCCGAGCGGCGTGAATTCTTTCAGTAATCGAGATGGGCAGGGCCGGGAGCTCACTGCTTTCGCACCTGGCGCTGCTGCTGCGCAAGCTGTTCACAATTTCTGTTATCTGTCTTTAGCATCTGTCTATATATTACAATTCATCAATAGACGCACTTTTGACGATATTTGGGGCTGGCCTCTCGGGCACATCCGCAAGCCTCCTCCGCCCGTCTTTAACTGTTCACGGCGCCTAGTTTTGGTGCCCCGTCAGACCAAATGTAAAGATATATGAGTAAAAGCATCGCAGCTTGCCTGGCCATGCGTTCCCGGGCTTTCTGCCGCAATTCCTCGGCGTTTCTGGAAGGATGGATGAGGCCGGGAAGCTATCAAAAGTCCAGTGGATCGACCTCTCCCTATATCTCGCGGAAGCACGGCGTCTGGAGAGCGCGGTCGACGGGGACAGAGGAACCTTCAATTGGAGCGGCGACTGCATAACTTAAAGCAGGCAAATCGAAAAGACGGCGACAACAGGAAGTGCAGGGGAACTCTTGTGTTGAGGTGAAGAAATTGAGGCGAAGTCGTAATTTTGCAGTTGGAACGCGGTTGTGGAGAGCAAATAATGTAGGGCAAACACCAGTCAATGAGCAGCTCTCGAGTGCGAATGTTCACCGAAACCTCCAAAATTTCAAAATTTATTCAGAAGGCGCAGTCAGTGTCTTGAAACAGTTTGGTCAACTCAGATTTGTACAATTCATTGCCCCCGCCACAGAATATTGAAATCTGGGAATGGCGCCCGTAATGAGTTTGCGATCCGGCCAAGCAAAGTTCGTGATATAATCACATTGGGCCGGACAGAATCATGCCAAGGCAAAAAACGTGCTTCAATCTTTATTCAAAAACCGAACACGACGAAACGAAAGACAGACTATTTTATTGTTTACGCGAAGACAGAAACACAGTAAGAATATATTCAAGACAGAAACACGGTAAGAATATATTCAACGGATAGGCGCTGCCGGAACAGCAGTCTGTCCCAACTGTAGTCAACGATACTCTTGTTGGTCAGGGTGGGATAATCATATTTGATGCTTTGTTCCTCCCCATAATGCCTGAACGGCGCACTGTGCATCTTGGCCATGCACACAGGGCATTTTCAGCTCAGCTCTAGCCACATGCGAATGCATACATAACAGTGGCTATGGCCACATGTGTACCTGGTGTGGAAGAGCGTCAGCGTTAAACGAAGGTGATTGAGGGAGATGGTCCTTACAAAACTGGGTGCGACTTCAAACACTGGCAAATATCACACTTGTGGTGGAGTTTGACGTCGAGGATGTCCGGGGGCCGCTCATCTGAGAGCCAAAGATCCTCCTGCTGGAGAGCAGGCCGACGCTGCCTGCGGTCCCCAAAGCGAACCAGCGAGTGATCAGGGCGGCGAGGAGATCCGACTGTCGCGACGACCGCGACAGTTAGCTGCGCCTGCAAGGGAATCGGGGAAGGGGTGCGGCGAGGATGGAAAGGGCGACGGCGACGCGGGGAAGGCATGGGAGGTCGATTGCGCGCGGAGGAGCCTGCAGCTACCGGAGAGGCGTGGCGGTGTCGACTGTTGCTGCCTCCATGGGCAGAGGATGCGGGGGTACTGCTGGCGTGTGTGCGGGCAGTGCAGCTTGAGGTAGGGGGCCGAGATACCATCGCTGCTCGGGTGTGCGGGATAGCTGTGGACGGCAGCCCAGTAAAAGTCATGCGCCGGCGTTGTTGCAAGGCCTGTGCCTGCTCCTTTGCCACTACAGATATTTAGTGGGGTTTTTTTCGCCAGACAGACAGACCTACGTTCTTGGACAACACGTCCCTGACGATCGACGACCAAGGGGTTTCGATCCGTGTCGCCCGTGCGCGGCGCGGCGGCTCCTCCGGTCTGCTGGTTCCCAGACAACGGTGCAGCCGACAGGATGCGCCGACGTTCTTCACCTGGCCAAAAAGCATCAGTGAGTGGGGGCTTTGAAAAAAGAAACATTCAAACGGACCTGTTTGGATAACTTCTCCCTGGGCATTGACGACCAAGGGGTTTCTTGGCGTGTTTCTAGCGGGGACAGCGGGGCAGCGCGACAAGGAGAGGGCGATGGGGAGACAGAGTTGGTGCGACATGGTGTCGCCGCCAGCAAACATGCACGCAATTATCTTGTCTTGAGTCCGTGAAATTCGAATCCTCACCATCTTTGATGATCAATGGGAGATATATATATCCGACGATTCCATGTGCCTAGGTAGGAAGCGACAAGATCTCGTCTAGCTGGGAATACAGAGCTGTAGCTGCCGGCCAGCGGCTCCATGTGTCCGGAGCGGCAGTATGAAAAGTAGTAGAGTAGCGGGTTTCTGTTATATTCGTGCACACGGACTTCGGTCCGTCTCTGACTTCCGGCCTCTGACCTCCGGCCTCCGAATGTTCGGAGGTCAGAGACGGGAGATCATCGGGTTTTTACGCAATGAAGGTTTACTGAGTGTTTCCCGTTTATCTGTTTTTCCGTTCCTTCTTAACTTCTCGTTTATTGTCTTGCTTAGTCAGCATACTTCTTCACCCAAATTTGGACTCTCGCTTATTGTTATGTTTTGATTTACCATATTTGGGTTAACAATAACGGACTTAGTATAAATACACTTTAATATCCTCATGTACTTCAGTTTGATTATAAACGTTGCTTTGCTCCTTGCTTTGCTTCTGATTCTTCCTCCGGTGTCCCTTCGGACTCCGTCATCCTCCGTCCTATCCATCGGCCTAGGATAGTACGCACACCCTGACCTTCCTGTGGTGTTTGCGCTCACCTCCGATATCTCTGACCTCCGGTCTCCGGTCTCCGAGCTCCGATATTCCAACTGGAGACCTTCGGCGATAGCCCCCTTCATCGGCACGGGATATAACAGTATAATCAAACTCACCTATCCTTTGGCTGGCTCAGCATGTCTTTTCCCAATCCCAATAATCCTCCTGCCGGTCGTGACCGTCGGGATTCTCGACTCTTCTCTCAGATTGTTCCTTTGACTCCTCTGACCCACACAATGGCCGACATTCCGACGTCGTTTCAGGGTCCTTACCCTGCCTCTGCTCATGTTTCCATTCGTGGACGGCGTTCGGCCCCTTCCGCGCCGCTCACAATTCCGGTCAACGCTCCGGGGCTACTTTATAGCCCTCGGACCCTGGACAATCCGACCGTCTACCCAGTCTCTCCGTACCCCGGACACCTGCGCTCATCCATAATTGAGTCTTCTCCGATTCCTTACCCTGCTATCGTTGAAGTTCCTGAAGGCACGGGGAAGGCGTTCCCATCCCGGATTTTCCGGATGTTGGACGTCCGGAGGATGAAGGCAGCGACGGAGGTGACGAGCATCCCTCGCACCATTCCGCTGATCCTGGTTCCCCTGGTGAACCTGACGGTCCTCCGACACCCTCCGATGCTGGCCCCCCTGGTGGAGCCCCCGGAGGTTGCGGAGGTGGTGGTGGTGGACATGGTGGTGGAGGAGGCGGTGGACCCCCCGGCGATCCTCCAGGACCCGGACCCCAAGGCCCAGCCGCTCCTGCTCCCGAAACGCAGGATCAACTTCTAGAGAGCACGTTCCGATTCTTTCGGGATGTCGCCCAGCATTACATCACTCAGGGCTCTGCTCCACCTCGTTCATCTCCCTCGAATCTCCGAAATCCCGATCTTTTCGACGGCTCCGATACCACCAAACTCCAGACTTTCCTCACCCAGTGCTATTTGCATTTTGCGGAGTGTCGGCAGGACTTTCCTACCGATGGCGACAAAATCTATTACATGATGTCGTCCCTCCGAGGCACTGCTCAGCAGTGGTTTGAACCGAACCTCTACGACACCTCCGGTGTACTTCCGACCTGGGACAGAAACTTTCCTCGCTTCATTCAGGAGCTGCAGGATAACTTTGGTCCGCATGACCCCGTCGGGGATGCGGAGGATCTTATTCGGATGGTCCGGATGAAACATTCTGACCGTCTCGCCGTCTACATCGTGGAATTCGACCGACTCGCCGTTTACACCCAGTGGGGCGACAATGCACTCCGGCACCAGTTTTATGAGGGTCTCCCTCGGCACATCAAGGAGGACATGGTTCATCACAACTATCCCAACACCTTGCTCGACATCAAAATGGTAGCTTGCTGGATTGATGCCCGCTACTGGAAACGCGAGACGGAGAAGCAGCAGGAATGGAAGCGTGAGAAAGCCTCCGGTTCCGGTTCCGGTGCTCAGGCCGGTACCTCCGGGGCCACCTCCGGTGGACAGAAGGGCGGGAATAGGGGGCCTCTGAAGGCTTCCGCTTCCTCTCCCTCCAATCAAGCGACTTCCGGTCAGAAGTCGTCAGGCAACACCAAACCCTCCGGCAACTCAAACCCGCCACCGGTTCTCCTGCGGCAAAGGCGACTCCGAAGCCTTACGCCGACAAGCGCAACAGCTCGGGCAAGCTCAAGCAGGAGGAGCGGGATCGGCGCACTCAGTTGAACCTCTGCATGTTCTGCGGAGGCTCCGGCCATAAGGCCGAAGATTGTCGGAAGCGCCCCGGAAATGCTCAGGGCAAGGCCGCTTCGGCTGAGACCCCCTCCGAGTCAAAAAAATAGACAGCAGCTTGGATGCCTCAGCACCTGGTCTGAGATCATGTTCAACCATACTCCAATCTCTTGTACAACGAATTGCCTTGGGATTCAACTCCCGCTTACGGACTCTCATGGACTCCGGTTCTTCGCATTGTTTTATATCCACAAAAATCTGCGAATTGAACGGTTTCACCACGTACATGGTTCCTCCGGTTCGCCTCCGGTATCTCGACAGCTCTTCATCCATCATTAATCGGCAGCTCCGACTGCTCATCCGATTTCCCTCCAGCAATGTCCAATCCTTGGAATTCTACGTCACCCGTCTTGACTCTCCTTGCGACCTAGTGCTTGGATACAGCTGGCTCACCCGCATTAATCCGTTGATTAACTGGTCCGATGCCACAATCTCCTTCCAGCCTGGTACTTCCGGAGTTTCTGTGTCGACACAACAGGTTTCTACGCCTGATCAAGTTTCGGTTGTTCCGATTACGGACGAGGTCCCTCCGGCTCCGGCAGCCCCGGCCGAGGCCCTTACACCGAACTCCCCGACGTCTTCGCCATCTCCCAGTCCTTCCATGGGCACCTCTGGTCCTTCAATGGACCCTCCGGAGGCCTCCGAGCCTCGTCTGTTCTCTGCCTCTCCCCTCGTTTCCCTCGTATCCGGTGCAGCATATGCCTCCATCATTCGAGACAAGAATAACATCCAGTATACCTTGCGCGCCACACCGACCGAGACCGTTCATGGTCGCTCTGGTACCACGGAACCTCCGGACCTTTCCGGACTTCCTCCGGAGTACCACGACTTCGCCGACGTCTTCTCCGAGGAGGAAGCCTACAGTCTTCCACCTCATCGAGAATTCGATCTCAAGATTGAGACCGAAGATGGCGAGGCTCCACCCATCAGTCATGTCTATTCCCTTTCCCAGAACGAGCTGGTTGCTCTGCGGGAGTTCATCGACAAGAATCTGAAGTCGGGATTCATTTACCCGTCTCGGTCAAGTCATGGAGCTCCGATTCTCTTTGCGAAGAAGAAGGACGGCACCCTTCGGCTTTGTGTGGACTACCGCGGACTTAATCGGATCACGAAGAAGGATCGTTATCCTCTTCCACTGATCTCGGACCTCCTCGACGCACCTGGAAAGGCAGGCATTTACACTAAACTTGATCTCTGGCATGCTTATCATCTTCTCCGAGTTGCCGAGGGCGACGAGCCCAAGACAGCATTTTGCACTCGCTACGGGTCCTACCAGTTCCGAGTCATTCCGGAAGGCCTTACCAATGCTCCGGTGGCCTTTCAACGATTCCTGAACACCATCTTCACCGACTTGCTCGATGTATACATGGTCATCTACTTGGACGACATTCTTGTCTACTCCAACGACCCCGACAACCATACCGCGCATGTCCGAGAGGTGCTCGCACACCTCTGAAAGGCTGGACTCTATTGCAAACTTCCGAAGTGCGAATTCGGAGTTGACACCTGCGAGTACCTCAGGTATATTTTATTCCCCAAGGGCTTCCGGATGTCTCTGGAGAAGATTGCCGCTATCCCGGACTGGCCGACCCCTCGCAAGGTCAAGGACGTTCAATCGTTCCTCAGCTTCGCAAACTTCTATCGACGTTTCATCTTCGCTTACTCGGCGATCACCGTCCCGCTTACTCGGTTGACGCGTGCGAACATCGCATGGAATTGGTCGGAAGACTGTCAGCTCGCCTTTGACAGTCTTAAACAAGCCTTTACAGAAGCTCCGGTGCTGTCACACTGGATACCAGACCGACAGATCACCGTCGAAACCGACACTTCTGACTACGCCATTGCCTCGATCCTCTCGATCACCGGGGATGACGGCGATATTTACCCCGTTGCGTTCTGATCCCGTACTCTCGGACCTTCGGAGCTCAACTACGACACCCACGACAAGGAGTTACTCGCGATCTTCGATGCCTTCACCACTTGGCGTCATTATCTCGAGGGTTCCGGCACTCCGGTCGACGTCGTAACGGACCACAAGAACCTCGAATACTTTGCGACTTCGAAAATCCTCACTCGTCGCCAAGTCCGATGGTCTGAATACCTCTGCCATTTTAACATGGTAATCTGGTTCCGTCCGGGTAAACTTGGAGGCAAGCCCGATGCGTTAACTAGACGATGGGACGTCTACCCAAAAGAGGGGGATAAGACTTACGGTCACATCAATCCTCATAATTTTCGTCCCATTTTCACCCAAGAACAGCTCACCGCGTCACTCCGGGCAACTCTGCTCGAGGAAATTGTCCTCCGAGCATCCGTCGTTATGGACGTTGAGAAGCTTCACTCCGACATCCGATTTCACTTCAACGACGATCCTGCCGCAATCACTGGTCTCACCGCCACGACCTCCGGCACATCTCCGCGCTGGACCTTCCTACACCATCTGTCTTCCGAAATCTCTCCAACAAGTTCATCCGGTCTTCCACATTTCCGAACTCGAACCTCACTTCCCGAATCCCTTCCCCAGTCGTGAGGAACCGCCTCCGGCGGCCGTCGAAATCATCGACGGTGAGGAACACTTCGAGATCAAGCAAATCGTTGACTCGAAAATCGACCGACGGTTCCGGACTCGCCTCCGATACCTCGTCGAGTGGGAAGGCTATGAAAACACCGACGAACAGTTCAGTTGGGTCAGCAAAGACAATGTCGACGCTCCGGAGCATATTGTCAATTTCCATTGTCGCTTCCCCAACAAACCCGGACCTGACGTTTAACGTCTCTCTTTCACTCCGCGATCCTCCGATCGACTTCGGAGTTCTTCCGAAAATTCAACTTAAATTTCACACAAAAAAAAAATCCAAGAAAATATTTGTTGAGTCTCGAGAAAATTTTATGTACATATGACTCATCGCTTCCCACCTATGCCCCTATACCGTCGTGATCAGCGGGATCGAATCCTTGTCCGAATTGACATCTATCTCGGCCTCCCCTTCTGCGTCGGGGTCGGCATCCATCTCGTCTTCCTCCGGGGTTTTTCTGTTCCCCTCCGACTCCAACTTTCCTCTGACCTCCGACTCCTCCGATTTCCTTCCGTCGCCCTCGGAGCTCGACGAATAGCCAACTAAGGCCTCTGGTGGGGTCAGCGCATCCTCCGGCGTGGTCGCCACGACCTCCGGTGGGCTCGGTGCATTCTCCGGCGTGGTCTCCACGGCCTCCAGTGCGATCGCCGTCATCGATTTCAATCGATACGCTTCTCCGAGACCCCAGGTGTTGTCGTCGTCGAGGTCCTGCGAGCTCGACCTCGCCCGACCTCCTCCGAGTTCCTCCGGCGTCTTCGACCTCTTCACCAATCTCTTCCTCTTCGGTTCGGACTCCTCCGAACTCTCGGAGTCTCCCCGGATCGGAGCCTTCTTCTTTGTCTCCTTCTCCGCAGACTCTCGGTCGAACTCCAAGGCCTGCTCGGCCTCGGAGAGCCACTGGGGCCATTCGGCCCATGAGGGGTATTGCTCCCTCACGCCGGTGAACAATCCTGTCACCGCCCAGTGCATGGCAAACAGTCGCTTCCGACTCTGCTCCGCGTCCCTCCGAACCTCTTCCAACTGTCAGTCTATCCTCCGCAAAGATAAGCGGAGGTCATTGATGCGCGTCGTGCGTGCTGGACCTCCGACAAACTCCGGAAGGATCTCTACGTCCGAGTCGTTCAACTCGGCGTAGGATCGCGCTTGGTGGCGATGGACATGTTGTTTCTTCTTCGGCCAACTTGGGCCTGCGACTCCGATCGCCTCCGAGCTCCGAACCTGCTCGGCGCAATGCTTTTTGGGTCGGGGGTTTGGAACTTTGACTATTGAACACTTGAGCTTCTTCTGCCGACACCTGTTGCAGGCGTGGTTGGCGCCCGGTTCAACGACGCATGGGACGCAATTTTCCCGGCATCGTTTGCACACTAAACCACCTCCGAATAACTGCGACGCACCTTCACCCTCTGACAATTCCTTGTCGCTATCGTCCTCGTCGTTCGGAGAGCTGTCGCTCCCAGTCCGGCTCACGGACTCCCCCCGCTGTGCGTCGAGCTCATCCAGCTCGTCGTCCGCCCTCCTCCGATTGAGCTTTGCAGCGGCGGCGAGTCTCGCCGCTGCCTCCGCTAGCTCCGCCTCTGCCACCAACTTCTTCTTTTCCACCTCCTCCATCATTTCCCTGAGCTCCAAGAGCTCCGCCTCCCTCCGCGCTGTCGGTCGCTCTCTCCGACGTTGTTCTTCGGTTGCTTCGACCTCTGCCGATGTGGCGCGGCGCTTCCCCTTGCGGTTGCCGTCGTTGTTGGGCCCGTTGCCCTTGCATAATCTCTGGCGAAGGGTGGCATATCGGAGTACAGAGTGCGGAGGGCGGAGAGCGGAGGCAAGAGTTGTTGATTGTTGCTGCGGCAAAAGTCAACAGCACGTGATTTTTTGATCTGACTCACTCGGAAGCACGGACACGTGTCATCACACGTCATCAGACTTCGGCGGATTCCCTCGGCCTTCGGCACATCCGCCGACCCTTATTTGATGCACACTGGCAGGACTCCCTTGTGTTCCTTGAGGGCAAGGAACACAAGAGAGGGATACTGTTATATTCGTGCACACGGACTTCGGTCCGTCTCCAACTTCCGGCCTCCGACCTCCGGCCTCCGAATGTTCGGAGGTCAGAGACGGGAGATCATCGGGTTTTTACGCAATGAAGGTTTACTGAGCGTTTCCCATTTATCCGTTTTTCTGTTCCTTCTTAACTTCTCATTTATTGTCTTGCTTAGTCAGCTTACTTCTTCACCCAAATTTGGACTCTCGCTTATTGTTATGTTTTGATCTACCATATTTGGGTTAACAATAACGGACTTAGTATAAATACCTTTAATATCCTCATGTACTTCAGTTTGATTATAAATGTTGCTTTGCTCCTTGCTTTGCTTCCGAGTCTTCCTCCGGTGTTCCTTCAGACTCCGTCATCCTCCGTCTTATCCATCGGCCTAGGATAGTACGCACACCCTGACCTTCCTGTGGTGTTTGCGCTCACCTCCGATATCTCCGACCTCCGACCTCCGATATTCCAACCGGAGACCTTCGGCGATAGACCCCTTCATCGGCACGGGATATAACAGTTTCGCCAGGTTGTATCTGGGTAATGGAATGCATGAGGATGGCGGGGATGAGGATCGTGGTGCTGGGCGGGAAACGTAACACGTGCCCCAGATCCCAGAGGATCAGATGGTCGCCTTGGTCCGGGTCAAATTGACTGAAAGCGGAGATCGCCAACCAGGACCAGCGCAGGCGCGCGAGCGACCATTCGGGGACCGTGGGTCCAGTCGAAGTATCGTCCAGCGGAAAGGTTCAGGAAGCATCAAGATCGCTGGTTGGCAGAAATCTACAGGACGAAAGAGCAAAAGATTGGATTCAAGTTAGTATGAGCATGGACAGAAGCAGAATGGAGTACCATTGGCAAAGCCAGCAAGGCTCGAGAAAGCCACGTGCCGGATTAGGTAATCCAGTGTTAGCGCGTTTGGCAGATTGGGCGCTTGCAAGGTGTGTGGGCGCTAAACCATTTCTTAGCCATTATCATCGCAAACACGGGTGCACGTACCATAGCACCTTCTGCGTATCCAAGACCCACGCTCAACGTCACAAAGGAATCGCGTGTTGCACCCCACGACAGCAGGCCGGCTGTGGACAAGGCCAGGGTGGCCTGAGCGACGATGCTGCATAAGTGATCATTTTGCACAGCGCCGCCAGCCAGAGCGATAACAAGGTTCGTGTGGTCGATCACCGGTCTCGACTCTCTAGCATCCACCTGTCAGTCGCGGGACGCCAAGAAGTGGCGAACACTCACTTTCCCTCCCAATAAACCAAATTGAAACCGTACGACGGCCCAGGGCCGACGAGGTCGGTGATGGAATGAACTCGGTCATCGGGGTGTATTTTGTGGCCATAACCAACTCTTTATGCGTCCAGGGCCGCTTGGGGGTCAAGTCACGGGGGAACCTTCCAACGCGACTTTGAAGGCTTCTACAGCGGTGCAGGCATCCAGCAACGGCTGAATGTTTGCGGCCCTTTGGTGCTGCAGTGTACCAGGAAGGCGAATTTTGCCACTGTTCTCCCAGATGTAATGCAGGTCCAGAGGGTCGCCAACGCTGGATCTTCGGGCAAAAGGTGGGCCGGATCGCACTCGGGGGGAGGACAACATTCGGCCTCGTTTTGGTTGCGAAGCGCCTCAAAGATGTCGAAGGTCAACTTACACCGGATGGGACGTCCGAGAGGTGGTAGACCCCTGCGAGTGTTTTGACGTGTTGCTCGGCCTGCGATGCCTACGGATGAGCTCTGCGTGAGCTTCCGGGGGCAATGAAGTAACCCACTTACTCGACATGAGTGGTGGGCAGCAGAGATAAAAGGTAAGCTGATTCGGAAAACAAATTGAAAATGAATTATTCGGCTGACTGACCGGATTTAGACATCTTCTTTCTTCTGCACCCTTGCACATGGCCGAACTGGAGCGCATGGAAGACAGCGGCAGCGACGACGACAAAGTGCCGGAACTCATGGAGGTTGACGAAACAGACCAAACAGACGGAAAGCCGCAGTGGCGTGAGTTATTCACCACTTTTCATTCAGGTGTATTCTGACCGCTGGTAGAATTTTCAGGGCATCGCTTAGGGTCGTTCGCCGAGGCCGTCCCTGCAGGAGTAGTGGGGGGTAGATAAAACCTCCGCTTTTTTAAATTTACGTTCTGACGTTTGCATGATAGGTCTGCAGTGTGGCGAGTGCGGCGAGTGTTATAATGCACAGGACTTTGTATTTTTGACGATACTCTTAGTGGACGACGTGCACGCCTTGGCCGTCAGCCTACGACATATGTTGCCAATACGACGCCGCAACGCTCGTGCGCAAATTCAAGGGCAACTTGGGCCGTGCCGATGGTGAAGTGGTCGAGCAGTGAGCTTGATAATTTATTCCTTACATTATCTTAATCATCTTAATCGGCGCTCAGGAGCTGGGACTATTATTTTGCAGGGATAATGGTAGGTTGTCAGTCTGATATCCACGCGGTGCTCTGATGGTCCACAGGCTTGTGCCAAGTTATAATAGGCTTAGCTACGCGCAATCTTTTGTTCCAAGAGCACGTAATTTTTTTTCCAGGACGAAACCCTCAAAAGGGTGAGTCTGCCTCCGCATGTGAGACCTGGGTAGTCTACGAAGGGAACTAGTAGACGAGAGTGACTGGCGAGCCCACGGCGAAGATTGTGGTGAAGACCCCGGTTACGCGGTCCAAGGCTTGCGAGGTTCAACTAGGAGCCGAATATTCGAACACCACGTTGCTAAACCTCTGACTCTAACGAATATTCGTACGAGCCTAGCCTCAGATCAATGACTCGGGATTTCGGGCCTCGCAGGACCAAATGGGCGAGAAAGTGTGAGCGGATGCGATAAGGGAGCAAGTATAGCGTACAAAGCACGCCTGGAGCTCAGTGCCTACTCTCGGAGAGTCTCGACGAGTTTAGGCAGTGAGCGACGTGGCGTGGTTAAGGGTAAAGTGTAGTATTGATCGATGAGCTGGCACATGACTAATTTACTCTTTGAATGTAGTTCGTAATCGAGATTTCGTAAGTCAAAAGGAAAAGATGCAGAAAAATATATGTAGCATGGTATAAAAATCCCGAGGAGACTGTGCCTTACACCGCACTGCCCCTTCCCCAGACATGCACGACTCGACTGAAATGGAGTCCTCGACTGAGATCGACCCTGCGACAGAGGAGGAGTCCGCTTCCGAACAGTTCCGCCAAGCGGGTATCAGATGCTTGCAGACCGACCCGGAGTATATCCAGTGGGCCGTCAAGGACGCTCGACAACAACCCCTGGGGGCGACAATTTGTAGTTGGTGCAGGACAAGCGGCCAGGTGTTCCGGTGCACGGCCTGCACCCACGAACTGCTCAGCTGCGGGCCTTGCTGCCTCATTGCTCACGAGCAATACCCCTTGCATCGGATAGAGGTTCGTCGCTTACGCTGTCAGTCCGCGGTTATTATATTTCACTGAAATACACAGGAATGGATGCCCGTCAAGGATAGGGCCCTCGCCGCTCAGGAGTGGAAGTGGGATGTCCTCATTGCTGAGCGCAACAAGAGCGTAGGACGAGGGGAGTTAACGTAGTCGGCCAACCGGCTTCACGACGTCAACGCGAACATTCGGTTGCACGTACAGGTACGACCTAAGCTGCTAGTGCTGTTATTTTACATCTGACGGGCGCCCCTAGGAGTTGGCGCGACATGGCTATTGGCAGCTGAGAATGCTGACAGCGCTCAGATTTATTTACCAGGAGGGGCACGACGGACTGCCTTGTCTGAACCCCGTGTTCAGCACAGCGATGCAACGGGCGTTTTCTCCGATGGGCATCCATGTACTTACAACGAGGGAGTGCAACTGCATAGAGTCATCCTAGCTGAAGCAGTATTTTTAATTTCAATTTTTTTTTACGAATTAAATTTTGCTGGGATCAGCCATGTGACTGGAGTGATGATCTTTTTTGCTTGTCTTTCTTCTTTTGAAACATCGCGATAAGTTCGCGATATCGCGATGCAGCTTTGGAGCATCAAGCCGCATGGGGTAGTACCCAGCCTCGCCGAGCTTTCTCTTCGGTTTTTGGACGCGTCTTGGCGACTTTTTTGTACATGGCGCGATACAGTATCCACTACGAGGATGAGGACGACGACGCTACCATGCTGGGCGACACCGGTATCCTCTTCTCGCAGGATGGCATCCGCGCTGTGAGCGGCCTAGTGAACATACGGCCCCAGAAAAAGCGACAGCTTAATCCTGAGGGCTTGGACGACGTCTACGCGGAGTGGACCCCTGTCCCGATGCCGAAATGGTGGAGGTCCACGCCGTAGCAGATACGGTCTCATCATACGACGTGGAGCCGGAAGATGATGACGACCAGAAGCGGAAGCGCTTCCAGAGCTCGGTGCGTAGATTTGTTGGAGGAACGCGGAAGTTGCAGACTGACTTTTTTGCGCTAGGATAAACTAATGCAGGCGTGGCGGCCCTACATGCCGGACTTTCTCGACGCCCTGCTCTGTCGCAACGGTTTGGGTGATTATCTGGAGAGCCCTGCTTGCGTCTGCTGTGGTCAGGTGTATGACGAGCAGACACATATTTTTCGCTGCTTGCAATGCGAAGAATTTCTGCAATGTCAAAATTGTGTACGGGAGCGCCATGTGCTGACGCCTTTGCACATAGTGAAGGTATGTGGGTTGTATATGAGATGTGGACACTTTTATTAATCGACGTGCAGGGGTGGAATGGGGAGACGTGGACTGACATGACACTGAGGGGGATGGAGCCCAACAAGGCGGGGCTGACCAGGGTCGGGCTGGTGTACCAGCTTGGGCACCACGGGTTTCCATGCAAGTTCCCGAAGCCCAAACGTGCGATGGTGGTTTTAGATAGCACGGGCGTCCACACCGTTGATGTCCAGTTCTGTGGGTGTGAGAAGTCATACACAAGGAATAACGTCAAGGAGTGTTTGGCCAACGGGTGGTATCCTGCGAGCACTGTGGACCCGGAAACGTGTATCACCCTTCAATGCCTGGAGGAGTTTTGCCTCCTCAACGTCGTCGCTAACGTGAACGTACAAGATTATGTGGGGACCCTCGAGCGGAAGATGGATGCGCTGCGGTTGTCTTCAATACCGGTGCGCATCATATATTGTAAAAGCTACTAATTCGAAACTGATATGAGGCTTAGGATCGCTACAAGGTCCTCGGTTGGGTTGCGCAGCAATTTGGTTTTCTGAAGCGGGCGAAACGTGCAGGGAGGGGGAATGCAACGAGTGGGGTGCGAGGAACAGTGGCGGGAGGGCTAGGCATGCTATGCTGGGCTTGTCCGCATGACGGGAAGAACTTGCCAGATGGCTGGCAGGACGTAGACCCAGCCTATCGGTACATTTCTTTCTTTTTATCAAAAGGAAAGACCTGACGCCTTTCGCTAGCTTTTTGTACATGTTGGTTCTGGCATTGGATGCCAATTTTCGGTTGAAGAACTGGCTACGCGTCAATGAGCATCAGGATTTGTCTTTGGGGTCTGGATTGGGGTATTTTGTGGAGTCCGAGGCATACAAGACCCACCTGAGGAACTACGTGGCCGAAAAGGATGTAGGTGCCTTCTTGTATTTGAAAGGCTAGCTGCTGAGGATGATACACACACAGGTTAGTTCATGTCTTGCATTCGCAGCCTTGCTGCAGAAGGAGACGTGCTTAACAATGGGCTTGCATGTGTCGGGGGTCAGAGGATGCGTGTGCGCAAGGCACGGAGTAGTACGGCCTTTAGGCATGGGTGATTTGCAGAAAGGGGAACAGTAAGTGCGCGCGCTATACGATTAAAATTTTACTGAGTGGGCTACAGGTATGCAAACTTGGATTATATCTTTCTCTCGGCCTTGGCAGGCGTCGCTGTTACCTTGCTTGCGATCTCCTACAACATTGCGTGTCAATGGAAGATCAATCTGAAGGATCGCGCGAAAAAGATCCGCAAGACCACTCCGATCACGATGCGCCTGGAGGACTTCGAAATACAGTATGCACTGCCGGTCTGGCATGCCGTCGCGCATGAAGTGACGTGCCAGACGCAAAACTCTTTGAGTTACGCGGTAGGGGTGGGCCGGACGGATGGAGAGGGCATTGAGAGGACATGGGCAGTGCTCAATCCAGTGGGGTATTCGACAAAAGAAATGGGGGATGGAAATCGACACGACACAATTGAGGACAAGATCGACCATTTGAATTTCGAGAAGAATGTCAGGGAAGGTGCGTACGCTGTTACAGGCTGAGATGCAGTTGCTAACGCTAGTCGCCAGGGGATACTTTGGCGCGGAAACTAATCGTCGTGATTGCCGAGCGCGACAAACAGGTGGCGGACTTTGTGGAGGTGGACCGAAGTCTATCGAAGACCCTCTGCAGCAAGTGGCAAGGGCGAATCGACAAGTGGTTGGCGGACCCGGCGGAGCCAAATCCTTATTGCCTGGAGGGGGGAAAGAGTGGTGAGTGGGATGAGCTTGCACTTGTTTCGAAAACTGACGGGCTGCGGCACTAGCGGGCCCAAGTGAAGCAGCCGTACTGCTGGAGCTGAAGACAGCGGAGGCAAAGGACGCGGCGGAGGGGCACGCACCGCTGAGCGATGGGAAGATGATGCTGTCGGTGTTTATCAAGGGGGGGCTTCAGCTGGAGGAGGCACAGTGAGTGTAGCTTTGGAACGGCAGGCGAGACAAATGACTAACCATCTTCAGGCGGCGAATCAAGGGGGAGATTAAAGGCATCACGCTGGTCACTGCAGACCGCGCGAGTCAAATCCAGGAGATGCGCTATTCCCTGCTCAGGAAAATCTGCACGTACGAGAAGCTGCAGGACACCTACATGCCCGGTGTGGCGGCGCAGCGGGAGGAGCAGGAGGAGGCGCGAGATCCGGACGTGCCTGCCCCAAAGGCGGAGGACATAAAGCTCTGGATGCCCTCCGACCTGACGCCAAGACAGCGGCGATCGGCTGTGCGAGCGGGGGCGGCTGAGGCCGAGGCTAGGCTACGCGAGCGCGAGGCCCAGTGCAAGAATGCGCTGGACAACCTGCGGAGCCGCCTGCATGCTCAGCGGCACATCATTACATGGCGGAACTCCAATTTGGCGGGGCAGCAAGTGGCGACGCGGTCGGCGACCCTGATTGGGCGGGTGGGGGACCGGGTCGCGCGGGTGGCAAACAAGTATCAATGCGCTCGAGCAGCTCTGATAGAGCTGAAGGGGGAGAGCTTCCGGCCGCAATTCAAAATACTGAATCCGGAGGATCTCAACGTGCATCAGGCGGAGGAGTCGGACGCAAAGTCGAGGAAAAAGCTGGCGCGTTTGGGGTCGAGAAAGTCGCGGAACAAGCCGAGTACGAAGAGGACAACATTCTCGTGGATCTGGACCGTGGGCGGTGGGCCAGGGACGGACAATGCGGCATTACATGACTGTGAGCACATTTGGCTCACCGGTTTGCTTGCCTGGAACTGACAGGATCGGGTTTCTAGCAGTGCGTGTAGAATGGTCGAAAGCGAAGGCTCAAAGAGATCGCTGGGTGGAGGAGGTACAGACACTGCGCGAGGAAATGAAGCGGGTGCTCCGGATGCTGCGGTGGACCCAAATGGAGTGGCGTAAGCGGGCGGTGGAGCGAACGCAGGTCAAGCCCGCACTGGCGGCGGGGCTGAAGGCGTACGCAATGTGTCAGGTCCAAGTCCACCGGCGCATTGCAGAAGCGTTCCACGAGATTTGGAGTTGCTCCGTCACGACGGCGGTGCGGGACGTGATGCGGCAGGACGGCACGGTGTATCGGGAGCTCTTGGACGGGCACGCAATGGATTCCGCGCCTGTGGTGTTGCTCGAGGAGGTGGAGCAGCAGATCGAGGGCAACAGCTGTGTTTTGCGCTCGGGCACCAGAGCTGAAGCAGAGCAGGAAGGCGGGGATGCAGGGGCCATGGGCACAATGGAGCACTGACGGAGACGGCCGGCGGGGGCAGCGGCAGCGGCGGCGGCACGAAGGCGATGAGCACGATGGGTGGGCAGACACTGCCACTGATGCGATGGGTGATGGCTTCCGAAAGTAGATGTTGATGTACTTAATTGTGACAAAACAGATGGCACTTGCGACAAAATTTTGAGTATTAATTAACCGAGAGATGGCTGAGACAGCCGAGAGATTTAGCTGTGGTTTGGGCCAGCACGCGTGACTTTATAATAGGTGGGAAAGGCCGAAAAAGACCTTAACCATAGGGACAGCCAGCCCCCTGGCTGTGTCCATACATAATATAAACGCCACCCCTGGCTGTGTCCACCAGTGAAGGCAAAGTAGTACAGCTACGGTAGCCTGAAGATTGACTGCGTAATCTTTGGCGTACATGTTCGCGACGTCGCGCTCCGGATGGACAGTGATGGCCGGATGGTAGCCTTTGTTCGTGAAGAACGGAGAAACTCCGGTTGATGCGTTTGGAGAATTTTTCAAGGCGAATTCGGCGAGAGGAAGAAGCGGATGCCAGTCGTCCTGCTGGTAGGCGCAATAGATCCGGATGTACTGCTCCACGGTCTGGTTCATGCGTTCCGTTTGTCCGTCGGCCTCCGGATGATAACCGGAGGTGAAATGAAGCTCCATATTGAGCAGTTGGCCCAACGATCGGAAGAAGGAGGAAACGAATTTGGAGCCCCGATCGCAAGTGACATGGAAGGGGACACCGTGTTTGGAAAAGACTTGAATAAGGAAAAGCCGAGCAAGTTCCGGAGAGTTGATGTGCTGATCGCAGGGTACGAGGATGACCTGCTTTGAAGACCGATCAACAATGACGAGAATGGCGTCATAAATGCCAGACACTGGGGACAATAAGCAATATACAGGCCCTGTATATCCTCAGGATATGCTCAGGATATTACAAACATCCCCAGTATATACCCGCAATATCCGGTGGCCAGATATGCTCTGGATATTAGCCAATATACCGGGGATATCTGGAGCCAGGAAATGCCCAGTATATTAGCTAATATCCGGATATTGTAACACAACATGTACAAACAATGTCCAAAAATGGAAATAAAGACCTGCCTTGTAAGGAGAAGGCTCAGCCGAGGGCAATTGGGAAAATCAAAGTTAGGGTTAGGGTTTCCTTATAAGGTATATCTTATCTTATCTACTTCCCTATAAGGAAACCTTAACCCTAGCATCAAGTTTCAGATTGCACTTGGCTGAGCCTTCTCCTTACAAGGCAGGTCTTTATTTCCATTTTTGGACATTGTTTGTATATGTTGTGTTACAATATCCTGAGCATATCCTGAGTCCATATATGGTAGCCATCAGACCTCAGGATATTGTAAGGATATGCTCCAGATATTAGCTAATATACTGGGCATTTCCTGGCTCCAGATATCCCCGGTATATTGGCTAATATCCAGAGCATATCCGGCCACCGGATATTGTGGGTATATACTGGGGATGTTTGTAATATCCTGAGCATATCCTGAGGATATACAGGGCCTGTGTATTGCTGATTGTCCCCAGTGAGAAAGGGGAAGTTGCTCAATGAAGTCAATGGAAATACAATGCCAGGGCCATCGGCCACTGGAAGGGGTTTCAGCAGTCCGTAAGGTCAGTGCCGAGTTTTCTTGTTGCGCTTGCAGAGAGTGCACGATCGACAGTAGTCTTGGACGAAAGTCTGAACCTCCAGCCAGGTGTACTTGCGCGGACGATAGCAAGAGTCCGATTCTGTCCGAAATGGCCAGAGAGAATGTGATCATGCCTATGCTGCAGAACACGTACTCGGAGCTCGGTCGGAGTTGGACTGGAGGTGAGTGGGTCATAAATTCACTCGTCGAGTCGGAGTAGGCCAGTGGGATCGATGGTCCAGCGGGAGATGTGCCGGAGGTAGTGGCGGTGAGACCAGTGATTGCGGCAGGATCGTCGTTGAAGTGAGATCGGATGTCGGAGTGAAGCTTCTCAACGTCCATAACGACGGATGCTCGGAGGACAATTTCCTCGAGAAGGGTTGCCCGGAGTGATGCGGTGAGCTGTTCTTGGGTGAAAATGGGACGAAAATTATGAGGATTGACGTGACCGTAAGTCTTATCCCCCTCTTTTGGGTAGATGTCCCATTGTCTAGTTAACGCATTGGGCTTGCCTCCGAGTTTACCCGGGTGGAACCGGATTACCATATTAAAATGGCAGAGGTATTCGGACCATCGGACTTGGCAATGAGTGAGGATTTTTGAAGTCGCAAAGTATTCGAGGTTCTTGTGGTCTGTTACGATGTCGACCAGAGTGCCGGAACCCTCGAGATAATGACGCCAAGTGGTGAAGGCATCGAAGATCGCGAGTAACTCCTTGTCGTGGGTGTCGTAGTTGAGCTCCGAAGGTCCGAGAGTACAGGATCAGAACACAACGGGGTGAATATCGCCGTCATCCCCGGTGATCGAGAGGATAGAGGCAATGGCGTAGTCGGAAGCGTTGGTCTCAACGGTGATCTGTCGGTCCGGTATCCAGTGTGATAGCACCGGAGCTTCCGTAAAGGCTCGTTTAAGACTGTCAAAGGCGAGCTGACAGTCTTCCGACCAATTCCATGCGATGTTTGCACGCGTCAACCAAGTAAGCAGGACGGTGATGCTGAGTAAGCAAAGATGAAACATTGATAGAAGTTCGCGAAGCCAAGGAACGATTGAACGTCCTTGACCTTGCGAGGGGTCGGCCAATCCGTGATAGCGGCAATCTTCTCCGGAGACATCTGGAAGCCTTCGGGGGATAAAATATACCCGAGGTACTCGCAGGTGTCAACTCCGAACTAGCAGTTTGCCCGTGCTACGCAACGGGAGCAGTATCGTCATCTTGACAATAAGGAAATTCCTGTCCCTGAACCTCATAGCATTCAGATTATCTTTGAGCATGCTGAATATTTCTAAAACTGTGCCTCCTGATCCCCTGTTCGGCTGCTTGTGTATTCAAAATTATGTGCCTTCATCCTGCCAATGTTACATTCAACATTGCCTTCGTCATAACACTCTGTCGTGTTCATCTTCCCCAGCTTTCGCCAAAACTATGCTCACCCGGCCTACAGTCCTCAACTATGAGGCAAAACGGCACGTGGAAGTGAAACACTGTGCCGTTCACCACTTAAAGGTTCCCAGCGAGCCTAAATTTTGTGACATTACCCTCCTCCCTCTGAAACGCTAATTCACAAAAGGGTTTGTGAAAAGAGCTGCTTTAGCGCCTAATCCATTCAAGTTTCTTTCCGAATCTTTCTGCTGTCATTTTCCCTGATTTTAATCCGCACAATAAACACACATCCCATGCACCACTTTAATGTAGCTCAACATATACTGGGGGTTTTCGAGGTTGCAGATTACGAATATGGACATTCCACATGTCAATGGTGTATGAATCAGCTTGATTCTTGGTGTTTTGCTTCCACGTTATTTGTGCAAATTTGGGCTCCCGGGAAGATTCCATCCGTTCTCCACCACAACAGTGCCGATTCTCATAAGGCCCTTTACTATCGGGTAGCCAGGAAGCTACCGCATAGCTCTACCATACAAGTTATATTCATTGGAAAAATATTGGGGCCGCAATAGCCGACGCTGCCAGAGCATTTCACTTCACGGTTAAAGACTATATTACTGCTTCTCAAATTTCTTTCAAAATCCCACCTTCACTCGAAAACTGTGCCTCCTCTTGGTTTCCCCTGCCTTCATCTGTCTTTCATTCTGCTCAAATTCTGCTGAAATCCCTGCCTTCCTACCCACACCTATGTTACTTAAATTACATTCTTGCCTTGATCTTTTCTCCTGGAGGTCAGCCTTCATTCTGGGTACCAATTCCTCCACAATTCTTTAACTCAGCCTTCATATTTCTCTCCATGCAGCCTGCATCACGAACTTGGTCTTGATTGGTGACCTCGTTTGATTGCCATTCGCACAGAAATCTTTAACTTTCGCATCCGAAAGGATTGGTTTGATTTCTGCTGCCATAATTCTGCCGTGATTTCTGCAACCTATCCCCACATAGTATGTAACAGACCATACTCAATGCTCAGGCCCTCGTCTGCTGTATTTTGACCGGAATTTCAAAGTCCACCGAGGTATTCAACATCGCAGCAGTTTATAAATAGCAATCCAACAGTTGGGTGGAGAATTGACCATTTCGGTGGAGCGGTGGGGCAAATGACATCATTCGGAGCTCGGTGCAAGCCTTGCCCTGAGACAAAGATGGGCAGCAGCCAATCAAAATGTGTGGCCAGACTCAAACGACGTTTGATTCTTATATAGATTCGCACTTCAGAAGTTTGCAATAGAGTCCAGCCTTTCGAAGGTGTGCGAGCACCTCTCGGACATGCGCGGTATGGTTGGTGGGGTTGTCGGAGTAGACAAGAATGTCGTCCAAGTAGATGACCACGTTGTCACGTACCGTGACTTCGGACCCCGTCAGCTCCCGAGTATTTCCGAACAGTTCCTATTGGGTCCCTTCCTACATCACAACACAGCTCCACACTATGATATCCCTCCCTCGGAACCTTCGGTCCTCTGGAAACTCCGCCACAGCATTGACTCATATGTACAGCAGTCACTCATCGCTATCACGGAGCCTCGGCACCCTGACGGCTCCAACACTTAAGTAATAATTTAGACCTAGTATAAAAAGCCTTATGTACATCCTGTTCTAGTCAGTTTTGAATATCGACTAAGACTCCCTATCCTCATCCTCGCTTCGGTCTTCCGTCGGCCTCCGTTATCTTTCCGTCATCGGCCTCCGACATTCTCCGAAATTGGACACGGGTTGTAGAGAAGGGCGCAGTGCACGAGCTGAAGCCAAGTCCACTCTGTCCCCGTCGGCTCCGCCTCAGTCCCGACTGGACTTCGCACTTTCCATGTGAAGTCCATATCTTGTATAGCGTTCACCCCTCGCTCACATTCCACTTGTCTTGACAGGACCCCTCGGATCCGATCAGTCCCGACGGTGATCCGGTACTTGACACACGTATACATTGAGCAAGTCGGTGAAGATGGTGTTCAGGAATTGTTGGAAGGCCGCCGGAGCATTGGTAAGGCCTTCCGGAACGACTCGGAACTGGTAGGACCCGTAGTGAGTGCAGAATGCTGTCTTGGGCTCGTCGCCCCCGGCAACTCGGAGGAGATGATAAGCATGCCGGAGATCAAGTTTAGTGTAAATGCGTGCCTTTCCAGGTGCGTCGAGGAGGTCCGAGATCAACAGAAGAGGATAACGATCCTTCTTCGTGATCTGATTAAGTCCGCGGTAGTCCACACAAAGCCAGAGGGTGCTGTCCTTCTTCTTCACGAAGAGAATCAGAGCTCCATGACTCGATCGAGACGGGTAAATGAGCCCCGACTTCAGATTCTTGTCGATGAATTCCCACAGAGCAACCAGCTCATTCTGGAAAAGGGAATAGACATGACCAATGGGTGGAACTTCACCGTCTTTGGTCTCAATCTTGAGATCGAACTCTCGATGAGGTGGAAGACTGTAGGCTTCCTCCTCAGAGAAGACGTCGGCGAAATTGTGGTACTCCAGAGGAAGTCTGGAGAGGTCCGGAGCTTCGGTGGTACCGGAGCGACCATGAGCGGTGTCGGTCGGTGTGGCACGCAAGGTATACTGGATGTTGTCCTTGTCTCGAATGATGGAGGTATATGCCACGGCGGATACGAGGGAAACGAGGGGAGGGGCAGAGAATGGACAAGGCTCGGAGGCCTCCGAAGCGTCCATCAAAGAACCGGAGGTGCCCATAGAAGGACCAGGAGATGGCGAAGACGTCAGGGGGTTCAGTGTAAGGGCCTCGGCCAGAGCTGCCGGAGCCGGAGGGACCTCGTCCGTAATCGGAGCAACCGAAACGGGATCAGGCGTGGAAGCCTATTGTGTCGACACAGAAACTCCGGAAGTACCAGGCTGGAAGGAGATTGTGGCGTCGGACCAGTTAATCAACGGATTAATGCAGGTGAGCCAGCTGTATCCAAGCACTAGGTTGCAGGGAGAGTCAAGATAGGTGACGTAGAATTCCAAGGATTGGACATCGCCGGAGGGAAATCAGATGAGCAGTTGGAGCTGCTGATTAATGATGGAGGAAGAGCCATCGAGATACCGGAGGCAAACTGGAGCAACTGCATACGTGGTGAAACCGTTCGATTCACAGATTTTTGTGGATATAAAACAATGCGAAGAACCGGAGTCAATGAGAGTCCGTAAGCAGGAGTTGAATCCTGAGGCAATTCATCGTACAAGAGATTGGAGTATGGTTGAACATGACTCCGTAATAGTATCAATAAAGTCCGGCCAGAAGGTAGATGCAAAAACGTCAACGTAAAGGGCATTAAGGGAAAGAGCGGAAGCGTTGAGACAGACCTTGGAAAGCACCTCGGAGTCAACGCAACTCGGACCAGGTGCTGAGGCATCCAAGCTGCTGTCTATATTTTTGACTCGGAGGGGGTCTCGGCCGAAGCGGCCTTGCCCTGAGCATTTCCGGGGTGCTTCCAACAATCCTTGGCCTTATGGCCGGAGCCTCCGCAGAACATGCAGAGGTTCAACTGAGTGCACCAATCCCACTCCTCCTGCTTTAGCTTGCCCAAACTGTCGAGCTTGTCAGTGTAAGGCTTCGGAGTTGCCTTAGCCACAGGAGAACCAGAGGCGGGTTTGAGTTGCCGGAGGGTTTGGCATTGCCAGACAACTTCTGACCGGAAGTCGCTTGATTGGAGGGAGAGGAAACGAAAGCCTTCGGAGGCCCCTTATTCCCGCCCTTCTGTCTACTGGAGGTGGCCCCGGAGGTACAGGCGTGTGCACCGGAACCGGAACCAGAGGCTTTCTCATGCTCACGTTCCCGCTGCTTCTCCGTCTCGCGTTTCCAGTAGCGGGCGTCGATCCAGCGAGCGACCATTTTGACGCCGAGCAAGGTGTTGGAATAGTTGTGATGAACCATGTCATCCCTGATGCGCCAAGGGAGACCCTCATAAAACTGGTGCTGGAGTGCATTGTCGCCCCATTGAGTGAGAACGGCGAGTCGATCAAATTCCACGATGTAGACGGCGAGACAGTCGGAGTGTTTCATCTGGACCATCCGAATAAGATCCTCCGCATCCCCGACGGGGTCATGCGGACCAAAGTTATCCTGCAGCTCCTGAATGAAGCGAGGAAAGTTTCCGTCCCAGGTCGGAAGTACACCGGAGGTGTCGTAGAGGTTCGGTTCGAACCACTGCTGAGCAGTGCCTTGGAGGGACGACATCATGTAATAGATTTTGTTGCCATTGGTAGGAAAGTCCTGCCGACACTCTGCAAAATGCAAATAGCACTGGGTGAGGAAAGTCTGGAGTTTGGTGGTATCGGAGCCGTCAAAAGATCGGGATTTCGGAGATTCGAGGGAGATGAACGAGGTGGAGTAGAGCCCTGAGTGATGTAATGCTGGGCGGCGTCCCGAAAGAATCGGAACGTGCTCTCTAGAAGTTGATCCTGCGTTTCGGGAGCAGGAGCGGCTGGGCCTTGGGGTCCGGGTCCTGGAGGATCGCCGGGGGGTCCACCGCCTGGGGGACCACCAGGGCCACCGCCTCCTCCACCACCATGTCCACCACCACCACCTCCACCACCTCCAGGGGCTCCACCAGGGGGGCCAGCATCGGAGGGTGTCGGAGGACCATCAGGTTCACCAGGGGAACCAGGATCAGCGGAATGGTGCGAGGGACGCTCGTCACCTCTGTCGCTGCCTTCATTCTCTGGATGTCACAGTCAAGACCTTGCGTCCAACTCTACAGGAGAGTGGATTGGGAAGTGCAGGTAGATGTCTTGAAAAGATGATTGAATAAAAGACTAAAAGAACTACAAGTGAATAGCTACTCTACTTATACTGTTTGTCAAACCGTGTGAATTTAAGTAGCTAAGTATATAATACAATGAGGTTACCAGGTGAATCGTGATTGGAGACGTCAAGTGTCAAGTGTCAATACTAAATATAGTCCATGGAAACAACTATTGTGTTCCGTTGCTGTGTGATCTTTAGCCAGCAAAGTCCTCCCACGTTATGCCATCGGCGTGAAGCGCTCGTGCAACAAGCGCTGGGGTCACGTGCTCATCGATTGGTGTTGGAGCGATTAGATTGGGGTCAAATCGTGACATTACCCCCCCTCTAGAATCAATGTCCTCGTTGATCTCGATGAACGTGTTTGTCTCTGGGATAAATAATTTCTTCGTCGAGTATTGTTGCGACTCCTCGCGGTGTTTGAATCTTTTGATTAAATAATCCCAGTATCCGGCCAGCATGACGGAACTGCACAAATCTCGATCCCGTGATCCTTGTTATATTTAGTAAGGATCTTCTTTGTGTTTGATAGGTGCCGCCTGGGCTCCCACGTCCTCTCCCCAAGAGGGTAATTCTTCCACTTGATCAAATACTGGAAGCCTTTTCCGCGCTTGCGGGGCTTCAAAATCTCCTCCACCTCGTACTCCTCGTGACCTTGCACGATCTGCGGCACTGGCTGCTCCTCTCTCTGATGTGCCGGAGGTTCAACATACTTGGTCAGCAGTGCCTATTGAAAACCAGATGTGACTTGTCCATTTCAGGCAACCTGAGCTTGTATACCGAAGCTCTGACCTTCTCCAAAATCTCGTAAGGCCCCAGCCTTCTATCATCGAGCTTCTTGGTCGGGCGATCCGTGGTGATATCTTTGGCCTCCAGCCACACCTTATCGCCGACCTTGAACTCAGGCGCCCAGCACCTATGAATATCGTAATATTTTTAAGTTGTTTTCTGGGTTTTTTCCAGCGCAGCTGC